>CANYCX010561403.1:0-11187 GCA_948193385.1 Breynia disticha f. nivosa
ATTGAAATCAGTCTTCAAGTGGGAGATTGTTGGTCAAAGTTGGCAACTGAGTTGAGTTGGCAGCTGCCAACTTGAAGTTGCAATGTTTGAAAAGGTAGGATTTTACATGTGAAATGGCTTGCAACTTGTAACAGATTGTGGCAGAGTTTCCTATAAATATAGGCAGCATTTCATTTGTAATGAACACACAAAAAAAATCCCAGAGAGAAAAGGGGTGAGAGAGTTAAGAGAGTCAGAGAATTTTTTGGGTATGGGTTGTGAGTTTTGAGTGTTGTAAACACTTTGTATATTTTATCCCTTAGTGAAATATTTGCAGCAGCTCGTGGAGTAGGCCAGTTTGCCGAACCACGTAAAATTTGTGCGTGTTATTTTGTCCCTCTCTCTCTCATGTCTAGCTCAAAATCGACGTAATTTCCCAACAACTGACTTTAATTATTGACCCTCCCATGTTTTTTTTAAGAATACGAAGGAACTATCTTGTCACGAAAATAACTTTCCTTCATTAGAAAAACAATTATTGACCCTCCCATGTTTTTTTTTTCTTGTTTAAGGAAATTTCTTCTTTAATTGTTACGAAAGCCCGACTAAACATACAAACTAAACATTAAAGAGTAATTTGTTTTTCTACCATTTTTTTTTCTATACTAAATATATGTTTTTTTTAAAGTCAAATGCAGAAAATAATTTCGTTTTTACTAGACTATTAAAAATATGTTGATGCATCAAGTATGTCATAAGAACCAAAACTATTTATTCGATTGTATGTGTATACCTATTAAAAACAATTAGCATTTATTATTTAACTAATTTAACTCCAAACTAACTAAAGATTTTATAGTTTTTTTTTCTCCAATTAATTTAACAAGATTTTATTCTAAAATTTTTTTGTCAATATAGACACTTATAAAATCATCTTGATCTTTACTAATATATTTCTCGTCCTACTACTACTATTATTACTATTACCACTACTACTATCACCACTACCACTACTAAGTAATAATATAATTAAACTGTTTTATTCCCTCTACAGTTCCTCTTAAAATAAAAAATTGACAAAAATTGAACCTATTGACCAATCCAATCCGACACAATGTGAGTTTGAGCATAGTGTAAATGAGTTTGGCTTATAAATGAATTAATTTATTTATGATCTGTTAAAATGTAGTTAAGCAAATAACTTCAACACGACCTAAATACGACTCGTTAAAATTTTATTAATAATTTTAAAAAATAAAATATTTAAAAAATATATAAAAATTTAATCTGAAATATGAAAAAAATTAATTGGGACTATATATTCAAAAAATAGACCAAAAAAAAATAAATTTGAGTCTTGGGACAAGAGATATTGAATAGTTTAATTTTTAATACATTTATCCTGTTTACTCATATAAATAAATAGGATAATTCGTATCAATTAAACTCGCCAAACCTATAATCATATAATAAATTTCTCTAATAACTAATTATGTCAGTTAAATGAGTGAACCCGTCAGTCCGTTTATTAAACGAGTCAGACTTAAGTTTTATTTTCTAACTCATTAATAAATGTTCGAATTTAAATTTGTGCTCATGTTGACAGTTGACACAATACAAACCCAAGGTGTTAATCTAAATGAGTTAATTATGTGCAGTGCCTTCTTTAGTTTGTGTATTTTAAGAAATACTCTTATTTACTTTTGTTTTAGCAAAATGCATATAATGTTTGTTTTCTTTGTAAAAATACTCACTTTTGATTATATTTATTATGTTTATGCCTAATTTTTTAATATGGAAAAAATTTTATTTTTAGGCCTTTTTCCTGCGATTTCAAATTTTTTTAGGTTTTAGCGTTTCACTCAACTTAGCCGCTTCTTTGTTTGTATAGGTTACGACTCTTCCTCCATTTTTCTTTCAACGTTTATTCTTTGGAAATTCACTTTCCATACACGCAACATAACTTAATCTTCTTTTTGTTTAGGTTATGTTTTCTTCTCCGATTTCTTCAGATTTTAACTTCTTGTGTTTGTTTTCAGTCGTTTTTCAAATTTAACAAATGATGAAAAGAAAGAACATAGAGATTTCTGTTGACAGTGATCAGAATGACGATTCTATAAGTATGAACGAGTTTCTTAGACAAAAGAAATTAAAAGATAAAGCATCTAGAGCTCAACTTTCATCCTCAATGATATTTTTTCTGTTCTCTTTTCTCTTTAATGTTTTTGTGTCGTTTTAATCGTATATTTATTTTTTTTGTGTGATTTTTAGGTTTTTTGATTTGGTATTAGTTTCAATTAGGGTTTCTGATTGTTATACTTTGTAAGTTTAGTCTCAATCATTTAATTTGGTTGTTTGTTTTGGTTTCGTTGAACTTTGTTGAACTAAATTTTGTAATCCTGTTTGTTTTAAACGTTTCATTTTGATTTTAGAATTTTCTGATTATTATATTTCTGTAGAATTTTGTTGATTTTTTTGATCAAATTTAAACATGGTTATGTTGTATGTTTGATTTTGGAGTTTGAATCATGTTGAACTAATTGGTGCTCATATTTGTTTTAATCGTTCAATTTTAATTTTTAGAATTTTCTGATTTTTATAGTTTGTTGAACTTTGTTGATCTTTTTTTGATTAAATTTGAACAGAGTTTATGTTGTATGTTTAATTTTGGAGTTGAAATTTTTGAACTATTTTGTACTAATATTTTTATTTTAATTATTTGATCTCATTTTTAAGGATTTTTTTTATAATTGCTATAGCTTGTTAAGCTTTGTTAATATTTTTTTTATCATATTTAAACTTTGTTGAACTAGTGTAATATCTTTTTTTTGTTAATTGATATACACTTGGCTAAAATGTATCTTTTTGTACCCTTGATATACACTTGACTAAAATGTACCTTTTTGTACGCTTGTTAACTATTTTTTATTAGGGGTTTTTTTGTTTATTTGATTTAAATAGTTGTGTGTTGAACTAAATTGTATTTTATTGTGCACTAAACTTAATTGTACTTTTTGAACTTTTTGCTTAATTATTTTTTATTAAGGATTTTTGTTATAACTAATATAAATTGTTTTATGTGTTGAACGGACTTGTACTTTATTGTGAACTGAATTTAATTGTATTTTTTTAACTTTTTGCTTAAATTTTGTTATGCATACTTAGTTAAAATAAATCTGGATAGAATCTCAATCTTTGTTTCTTGTTTTTGCCTAACTAATCAAATTTGTACTTCTTTGGACATTGTGCAGGATGTTGAATATTCGTTCTCAGCGAAATTTTTTGGACACTAGCAACATGTTGAATACAAGGTTGAATATAATTGATCAAGACTGTACATAATTGATCTAATTTGAACATTTCTTAAAAGAGTATGTCCTTAAATGACTTTTTTAAGACAAATGAACATTATTGATCATTTCATTAATAATTTTAAACTAATTCAAATTAAAATAAATGATTTTTAATGAATAGCATAAAACTAAATTGAAATGAATAAAAACAAAAAATATCAACTATTTAAATTCGTGAACTTATTTGAACTTTTTTGAACTTAATTGAACAAATTAAATTAAAAGATTAATAAAATAAAAGAAAAGAGGAGTTAGAAAAGAGAAATCGAGGAGTTAGAAAAGAGAAATAGAGATTAGAGGAGAGAAAAGAGGAGGAGTAATAAAAAACATAAAATCTATAGAATTAAAAAAATTATGGAGAAAAAGTAGAATTAAAAATTTGTAAAATAAGAAAGAAAAGAAGAGTTAGAAAAGATAAATAGAGATTAGAAGAGAGAAAACATGGATTAAATTCTTTTATAACTTTTTTTTTGTCCTACTAATAAATCTGGGCATTGAGTTAATTATATTAAAAAATGTGTGTATTTTTTAAATAAATTTATCATGTAAACATTTTTGTAAAAATCAAAATATAAGGGTATAAATTAAGGGTCAATTACAAAAATGACTCTGTTAACTTTTTTAATTACAATCTATTAACAGATTAAAGTTTATTTCACTTCTAAATGTTTTTTTGCATTAACTACGTTGCATTGTAGTATGACACCAGAAATTATTAAGTCAATTTATAGTTAATAGCTTATATACTAATTTAGGGCAGATTATATTTTTTTTTCATTTGTTTTATTATTTAATTACAAATTATACATAAAATGAAACTTCTCTAAATAATATTTAGTTAATTGTAAAACGCAAATTTTATCATACTTACAAAATAATTGCTACTGTCATACTCATTATGAAAACATCAAACAAAAAAAATCAAAATATAGTTTCCTCTAATTCTAATCAACTTTAATATCAACTCAACAATCTTTCTGCAAGAAAAATTTAAATTTTACTATTTTATAGTTTAATATATAAATATGAATATACCTTCAGTAGTAATTTTTGGATGTCTTTTTTTCAACAATAAATTATAATAATTCGTTGTTATAAAAAGAAATATACAACATGAAACTTATGGTATTTGATAATAATATTAAATAAAACATAAATTATCAGTTTAAATTATGTTTATATTTTAATAAATTTAATAAAATTAAAAAATATATAATATTAAATGTTATTTAAAAATTATCAAGTTATAAGTTGACATACAGTATAAATTTTAAAAATATCTAATCATGTAGATATTATGTACAGAAAAATATAAGGTATAAAAAAATAAAATTAATATAAATTTAAACTCGTTTATAAATTTGATCTATACATTTTTGTGAGTATATTTTAAGTTTATATTATGTTTATATTTAACATAAACTATAACAAAAAATCAGTAAAAAAAACTATACACAACTACTATTAATTACTTAAGTAGACATATACTTTACATTAATTGTGACAAAACACATAAGTTTTACGAACAATAAACTTTACAATGATATAAAATAGATATTTATATTAAAATATGTATAAACTCATGTATAATATTGTTTAAATTCATAAATAAAATAGATATGAAGTTTTCATGAAATTTATAAGAAGTTTAAACTCATAAGTATGATATAATATTTATCTTCACATAATTGATAAAGAAAATCAATAAAACTATACTATATTAATTAATATTAAATTTATGTTTTCATAAATATAATAAATTAAAAACTTACATAAAAAATCAGATCATATAATAGAAATCATATTGAATTACTACATGTAACAATAATATTTTAAAAAAACTGTATGTAAAAGTAAACTCAAGTATCAATTTGACTTCATTCTTCATTTTAATTTCGTCATAGTCAAATTCTCCAAGTGATATTTTGTTAAAAATATAAAATTTTGAAAGATAAGATGAGAAAAAAAAATTAAAAAGTGAAAATGGAACAAAAAAAGAGACACATTGATAAGGAAAAATGAAAAAGATGAAAATACAGTGAGACATTATAAACTGAAAAAGAATGAATGTAAAGCAAATGGTCGTATGAATTGAAAATAAAAAGGTTTATTTGAAAAAAGAATAAAAATTTAAAGATAATGTAATAAAAAAAGTAAAGACCATGTATCACGCAATTATCCCATAAATTAAGGTGTCACAAACCCAATCTAAATTGCAAGCTAAAAGTCCATATTTTCTTACAATAAGATTTTCCTTAAGTGTACATTCATGTAATAAAAATAAAAATTTATAATGAATTATTTGGGATTGAATTTAAAATGCAACTTATCATGATTTCTACAATTTTGAATATAAATTTGTAATTATTTATAATTTAAGTTCTAAAAATAAAAATTCAAGAAACATTTTCTATCCAAACAATATTCTCTTTATCGTTTTACTTAGCATAAGGTTACTGTTGTTATATTTAATCACTTTAATTCTTTTTAGTTTTTACAATCTAAAAATAATTTTCATTCAATTTTTTTTCATAGTTTCAGGAGTATATTAACGTAAAATTAAATTTTAAATTAATAAAATACTCTCTCCGTCCCTCAAACATAGATACACTTTCTATATATAGTGTCTCAATATACATGCACACTTACTTTTTTAAACTCATTTATGATAAACATATTAACATTTTTATTTTTATTTATGAAATAAATTTTTTAATGGTGGTATTTTTCAATAAAAACTTTTAAGAACATAATAATAATAATACATAATTTAACTAACTTTAGTTATCATAAAAAATAATTGTCGTGTAGTAAACATATGATTTTTTTTTTCCTCTACTTGTCAATGAGGTCAACTTCTCCATTATTACAATTTCGGAATCTCACATCTCAAGTCTCCACGCTACCTCCTTCGTTTGCCTGAAACCAAGACTCCAAGAGACTACTCTCACTCATCGGCGATGGATCTGAAAGCGCTGAAAAAAGGTAACAGACTTGCTGCTTTATGTTACATGAGTGTTCCTTTTCTTAGTGTCTAATCCAATCTTTTTCTAAGAGAAATGTTTTCTGTGTTTTTGAAAAAAATATGGCTCTGATCAGGTTGGACAAAAAAGGAGAAAGAGAAAGCAGTCCTGAGAAACGGAGCAAAATTATTGGAGGAGAGAATTGCCACAGCTTTTGGCAGAGATAATCCCATCAAGATATTCTCCGCTAGCCAAATACAGCAAAGCATTGATAGCTATGAAGGACACAATCCCCGAGCAAATAATTTAGTCCTTCCCTTCGATTTCTACAAGGGAGTTTTAGATGATCGCATGGTGTTGATCAAGACAACTTTTGAGCCCTTTTTGGATTGCACGGTTGACAAAAGATGCCGCGACATTGTAGTGTCGTCAATGATGAGTAGCCACCGCAATGTTCTGAAACTAATAGGGTGCTGTTTGGAGTTTCCAGATCCTGCTCTAGTTTATGAGGATGCAGAGAAAGGATTTCTTAATTCCAGAGAACGCCTAGATGCAGATGCATTAGTATTATCTTGGAAGAACAGACTGAAGATTGCCAAGGAAATAGCAAGTGCCGTAGCATATATGCACACTGCATTTCCTACACGAATCATTCATAGAGATATACAACCAGAGAATATATTAGTGACTCAAGATTATACTGCCAAGTTAACTGGTTTTTCATTATCCATACCTATCCCTGAAGGAGAACCACATGTTGAAGGAAGTGTTATTGCAGGGACTTTGGGCTTTGTGGATCCTCATTATTGCCGAACAAGATTGATCACTGAGAAGACTGATGTTTACAGTTTTGGGGTACTATTACTCATTTTTTTAACTGGAAAGCCAGAACTAGGTACCTTTTCGTACAATGTTAGGACCGAGAAGGAAGCCTTGCCACAGTATGTTGAGAGCTTGATTAAAAAGGGTAAATTTAACGAAATTGCTGATCCTGCAATATTAGGAAATGTGGCTGGAAATGAGCGGGAACTACATCCACAATTGCAAGCATTTCTTGAGGTTGCCCTGTCATGCGTGAAGTTGAGTCCAGATGATAGGCCATCAATGACTGAAGTGGCGAAAGAACTCTTACGAATTGAGAGGTCTATACCTGCACCTTAATTCTAGCCAATCAAATGATACCGCTAGTGGTGTTTAATGGTGGTCTGAGCGGTTATTAGTGCTCCTATTTTCATGCCTTGTTGAGTTTTTAGCAAATACTTGTAATAAATCAATATAAATGCGTGCTCCTCCATTCTTGTTTCTTTATCCAGAAAAAAAAACCCAACAAAATACACCAACGAACCATCAAATTTTTCTCCTGAAATTAAATTCCGAAACAATGATCAAGTATTTTTTTTAATCATTTGCTTTCTCTCCCATTTGTTGAACTCCAGTGATTCAATGCAGGAAGATGTCCATGGAAAGTGGTTGAATCGATTTTGGGAGGCGTACACATCGTGGATTCAGTTTGTACGCAATTCAGCTTAGTTTCAACGTGACTGAGTTGGTTATTGTTCTACTGATTTTAATTGGATTAGTTGTTTCTTTGGTAGTTAAAATAAAGTTTTTGTAGTTAAAGTCATGTAATTCATTTTGCAATCGACAATTTTTGTTGAGATTTGTGATTGATCAAAGCATGTGAATGTCTTTTTTGTACTTTTCTCTCTTGATTTCTTGCTTTCTGGAAAAATGGTGAAGAACATGTTCTTGATGTTCTTCAGCCAAGCCCAGAATCTTCCCAGAAAACTAACAACAATCAAATAAACATAGTAGTGTCATCAATGATGAGTAGCCACCGCAATGTTCTGAAAAAATTAGGGCGCTATTTGGAGGTTCCAACTCCTGCTCTAGTTTGAGGATGCAGAGAAGGATATCTTAATTCTAAAGGAGGCATAGATGAAGATGAATTGCACCATATCCACTAGAAAGCATTGAATGACGATGACCAAAGCATTTTATTCATATAAGAAGTGAGAAGCACTCCGGCAACTGAATTAAGCTTCAAAATACAAATCCAAACATTATAATAAAGATGCATCCTCATTCTGGTAATGTAAGTATAGAGAGATGAGAGGCTCGGAGCTACGGAATCGTGCAACGAGCTCCATCTCGAAATCCTCAAACTGAAATGCAGGAGAACAGGTACAACCTACAAGGGAGAAGAGTCTCGCTGCTCCTCGGTTCAGCCTGAACAACAGCCCCATCTGAGGAAACCACATAGTCATTCGTGGGGAAAGCACCGAACCAGACGTTTGGAGGCACAGTGTATTGTACTTGTTGATTGCCTTCAAATATATCCGATCCAAGGCAGGTTAATTAATTTGATTCAAATTAGAGGGGTAAAATCAACAAATGAAAATATGCTATTATAGGAATCGCAGATATCTCAACAATAAGCTTTATCATACCGTAATTTCAAAAATTTTTAAATGGCCTTTAAATATATGAACATTATAACCATATACAATCTGTTTATAATCAATATGAATATTTCGGAACAATATTAACATAATTTGAACATATTAGCAACTTTTTGAAACATTTTCAAGAATGTATGTTTGTAGTTCAATCTTATGATTGAAATGTTAGTATTTGAACATACTTATGATTTGAGAATGACTGCTTTGTGTTTTTCTAATTAAATGGTATATTTTAATCAAGTATATTTAAGTAAGCATTTTAATTAGTTCAAAATTGAGTGGACATTTTCACAACTAGAAAGTAAAACCCTCGTAAAGCTCTAAGTAACTTCATGATTTCATGTTTCTTTTTATACTAACTCTAGAAAATTACATCATTGAGAAGGCCATAGAGTTAAAACTAGCCATGGTATGCGACGGGATACCTCATATTATGACTATATTAGTTTTATCAATTTAAATTATAATATATTTTTATAAAATATTTTATGAAATTTGTTAAACAAATATTTAAAAAATAAAATAAATTTATTTACTAAACCTATTATCATTATAGATTTTGAAATTTTTTTTATAGACAACAATTTTTTTTTTGCGGAATTGTATACATTGTATTTATTTATTCATTCATTTATTCATTTACATATAAATTTATTTATTTGCTAATTGTTAAATTTATTTATTTGTTGATTGTTAGAGTTTAAGAGACTTTGAATAATTAAAATTTATTTTTAAAAGTTAAGTCGTAATACTCATTAATTAAAAATTCTAACATTATCTTATTTTTTATTGTCTTATTTTATGTTATTATTAAAATATTTTAAATATTAAATCAAGTGTCATAATATTAACAATAGTAGTATAGATTATTTGTATTTGAGTTGTAATTTACCTTATGAAGTTTGAATTTTTTTTTTAAATTCTTATAGCAATAAAATGATAAGCAATGAATTCATATAATATTGTAATTATATATTTTGCAATATAATTATATATTTTTGTCATCTGTCAATGTATTAAAAAGTCAAGTGTCACAGTTTTAGCACATTTAAAATCTTCTTTAACTTTACTATATAAGATGATCCATTTTCATCCATCCATATCCATCATTTACTTAGTTTGTATCTTAGAATTTCTCATCTTGAAGACTAAACTACTTAGAACAGTAACATGTCCAAGTTGAAAGACAAAATGCGGTGTAAATAAAAGGGAAGAGCACGACTTACTTGTGTTCTCGTCGCAGCGGAAAGTCGTTTACAACAAGAGCCATTCCTTCAGATCGTTATGGCGGTCTTTCCCACAGACGTATAAAATACGCCGGGTACGGGCTCACGTCCGCAACCTCTCCCTGAGCAGTCTAAAGATGTCGAGCGTAGATATCGTATCTACGCCACGGGCATAATGTATACTGTGAGAGAAGAGAGCAGAGAAACACATTCTCTATAAACGTTTTCTATAAAACTTTAAGAATGAAAGAAAGCTTAAAGAAATAGCTCTTATTTCCATTATTTATATTATAAACTAAATTACCAATTTAGTCCGTATAATATAATACTAAATACATTTCGTTCTTCCCATTTCACGACGTCATGGACGGACCTCAATATCTAACACAAGTGAACCTTCGGGAACTTACTCATCAAATGAAGCCAGTACATGCACTCCATTTGCCTAAATAAATAAATAAATATTTTATTTATAAAGAAAAAATTAATAATATAATTCTTTTAAATTAATACATGAAGATTCATAAAGACCAGAGTTGTTTCAATTGTAAACACAACCAGGATGCTAGAATCTAAAACATTAAGAATAGCTTGCCATCCGGATTGTCTAACCCAAAAAACATAGTCCATTCTAACTCTATCTCACTAAAAAAGCAACTCAACTTTTAAACAAAATCCTATATCAATTCTGACTTATAAGCCATTAAGAAAGTATACACAACACTTAAATATCTAGAGAAAAAATACTATAATATTTACATATAATCTTCTACGATTTTGATGTTTCTTCCCTTTGCAATCATGAATGTCATTACCATAGGCTTTATCTGGACACATTTCCCTCAGCCAATTTCCCTCGACCAATTTCCTTGTGACAAAAATGCATTAATCATGTATAAAAAACCTTGTAAGTTTTTGGATACAAAAAATATAAAACCATGTTCAAATATACAAATATACATGAAAACCACTATGAATTAAACAGCTAAACATGTCCAAAATACAACCTTTCACCTCTGAGTTAATGATGTTCAACGGGAAAATCCTCTCCGTCAAGCATGTTCACAAAGAATCATCTAGGTTGTTAGTCCAGACAAAAGAATATTCACTATAATCCTGCAAGATTTTAACTAGCATGACCTTGTTCTCTCTGTTATTTTTTCCCCGTCATTCTTTAGTTTAACCTCAATACTTCCGGCTAAAT
>CANYCX010562596.1:0-12305 GCA_948193385.1 Breynia disticha f. nivosa
CTCCCACACTGCTCTGTCCCGGTGCTGCTCTAGCATCATCTCGGATTCTCTCATAACAGTGTCCAACAAAATGACCTGGACGGTGACAGTAATGACACAGTGGTCGAGTATCCCCACCAGTGCGGCCTCCAACGCTCTGTCGTCCTAAAGTAGGAGGTATATAAGTGTGACTCCCCCTACTCTCAAACCCACTCCTCCGATGACTACTCCCTCTAGTAGTGCTCCTGGAAGGTCTAAACTCGGCCCTCGGCTGTCCCCCAATGGTACTGGAACTGTCGGACTTCTTCTGCCGCTTACTCTCCACAAGACTCTCCTCTGCTATCAACTCCTCGGTCTTCAAAGCGGTCTCCAAAAGAATCTGGTAAGTAGGCTGCTACATATTAATATGGCTCCGGATATTGAGTCGCAGCCCCCTCTCAAATCTGCTCCTCCTCTGGGCATAGGTAGTTACATCCACTGGCGCATACCTGGAAAGTCTAGTGAACTGCGCCTCATACTCTGCTACAGCCAAGTCCTTTTGTTTCAGCTCAAGGAACTCCAGCTTTTTTTGTCTCTATAATGCTCAAGAGTGTATTTATCTGAAACTTCCTCTTAAAATCTGCCCAGGTGAGGGTAGGAGGGTCACTCTGGCTCCTTGGAATCGTCTCCCACCAATCCCAGGCTCCCTTCTCTAGCAGTGAGGTAGCATACCTCAACCTCTGCGCCGAAGTACACCCCAACCTGCTAAAAATCCGCTCCGTGTGTCAGAGCCAATCCTCGGCCTCTGCGGGATTAGTGGTCCCCTCAAAAGATTTCGCACCCTCTTTACGCACCTCAGTAAAGTTCTTGTCCACAGTGAGGCCCTCCTCCTGCTGGCCTCTCTGGGGTCCTCCCTGCTGAGTCCCCTTTCTTCCCACCTCTGCTGCAGCATCGCGTAATAAAACTGTGGGTGGGCTGGGTCAAACGGTGGTATAGCACCTGGTGAGAATGGTGCTCCACTGGGTGCAGCTGGTGCTCTGTGTCCTAGGGCTGGTCCCTGCCCCTGCACGGACTCCTGGGACTCGGCAGTCACCTCGTGTGATACATCCTGAATAGGCTTCATCCTAACAAATCACCATTTGAAAATCTTTTAGTTCATGAATGTAATGCAATGAAAAGAGTTTTTGGGTTCAGTCCGCAGGGATTCTAATCTCCGCTCTGATACCACTAAATGTGACACTCATTTTTACAAAGATCATTTTTAACAAATTTAGATTTTTAGCTCCCATTTTTTTTAAAACGAATAATGAACGAGCATGAAATAAGAAACATTAACCGCATACACATATGGCTACAATATAATGAAGATGGCAATTATGCATTTCCTTTTAAACCTGGCCAAAATACAAAGTTAAGTATTGTGCGGAAGCAAAAGCGTTTCGGTTTAAAAATAATGCAATGCCAAGCCTATACTAACACATGTGTATGGCTATATGCTTTACAAAATCCAAAAGTATGACAAGTTCCCAAAATCATCTAGAAGCTGACCTGCTGTCTGTATCACACGTGCTCGCTCTGCCCAAAAGTGTAGTCCCGCACCGCTACTGTCTATCTGCACATAATTAACAGCCAAGTAGAAAGGATGAGTATTTTAAAAATACTCAGCAAGCGTTTCCTATATTCCATTGAGCTGCATGCACAGTGGAAACCTCGGCCAGCCCGGCCTAAGCCTCCTCTGATTTCACTATAGTTTAGGTATTTTAATTAATACATACAACAAGCAACTCAAACAAACTCATTAGTGATCTTTTGTAGCCAAAACAGGTGAAAACGGGCAGGGGAAACGGCCTCCAAAACCGTTCCCTAGCCGTTTCCTTTCTGTTGCCTGAAATTATAAGGCAAACGGCCATGGGAAATGGCTATAGGTCGTTCCGTCTGGCCGTTTGCACCTGCAGATTCAAAGAAAGATTACAGTTTTCATTCTTAACCATACAAGTCTCAGTACAACTCTCACCCAAGTCTTTTTACAATCAACCTCCTACTTTAATTCAACCACAATCATACATAATACACACAACCACACTCATTCCCGCATAAATAACCATATTCATCATCCATACAATCGTAGCCAACACACAACTCAACAACAATTTCACCACAAACAATCAAACCAATTCCATTACTCATCATGTATTAGCAATCTCACAACAACCATCTCATTCATCAATCTCGTAACTTTACCAACAAAGTAAGATTAGATCACATTAGGCAAATATTTCCATCTTTCATATCCATGTCAATTTACAATCCATATAAGTGCAAAACGATGAATGCTAATGCAATCTATACTATATGCATGCCCCGGGTTCTTAAATTGTTTATCGTGCGCGTGAGAGAGTCCACTCTCGTAAGTTGGCAAATCCCCTAAATGTGGAGCTTTTGCTCGATTGGCAAATCCCCTAATTTGAGCTTTCGCTCGATTGGCAAATCCCCTTATTTAAAGCTTTCGCTCGGTTGGCAAATCCCCCCTAGTAACATCCAAGATGTTACTTCACATGTACATTTATGAAACGCGTATGTATGTAAACATTTCATATCTCAACCACTTACATTTAACATTGGCATTCAACCACAAAAATGCACATGTTATATACAATTTCCTTCATTTACAATCATATCCACAACAAACAATAAACATGGTTCTTATATCATTTTCCCAACACATAAACCTACTAATCACACACCCAAAGTTCGCATAACATAGGAACAGTCATTGGTTTTTCAACAATCAAAATCTCAACATAACCACAATCACAATTAAGCCATTTCAATGCCAACTTTTAACCGAAATCATAATATCACACACAAGCAAGCCACATTCACAAACCATAGTCATCATTTATAGTTTCATTACACTACCATGCAAAAACAGTTTTCCTCAATATAAACATAAGAACGTCCACATGCCAACCAACACTCTGAATTATAAGTGTTGGGTACACTTACCTCGGGCTCCAAGCTCACGCTCCTCGCCCGCTCTCCGATTTGGATCGCGAATCTCAATCCCTACACACAAAACAGCCACATTCAACGTATTATTCACAAATTCAAGTTAGTTTTCCTAACCGAACTCTTAATCCTACAAAACTCCCCTTTTCCTCACAAACCCTAACTCTTAAATCCTATCAAAATCTGAATTTCAAGGTTAAAGATTGGTAGCATCTTATTCTCTAACAAAACCTAACAAAACCTCATACCATTCATCCATTTTCGTCCATCCATTCAAAATTTAAAATGAAATTTCTTACCTTTTTCTTCCTTCCAACCAGAATATGAGGAATGTGCTAGAGAGAAGGATAGTCTAAGGAATGTGGGTGTTTTTCTTGGTGATTTTCGAGTAGAATGGACTTAGGATTGAGGTTGCATGTGTAGGGGAAAGTTTGGGACGTTCTTTAGGGTTTTTGGCCGAATTTTTCTTTGGTTTTCTCTCTCCCCGATTATCACTCGCGTCTAAACATAAGTCTGCCAAAATACAAGCCAAACGGCCATGGGAAACGGCCTTATGGTCGTTCCCATTGGCCGTTTCCAACTTATGGAGGTGAAACGGCCATGGAACGGTTTGCATGGCCGTTCCTAGGCCGTTTCTGGCCAATTTTCAGCCATTTTCCGACAATTATCCTAGTTTTACTTGTAGATTTTTGGGGGCGTTACATTTTCACCTGAAATGAATATGTGGACAAATTTAAGTTGTCTATAAAAGAAGCTTCATTTGGCTCATATTCTTCAGCTAAATTTGTTAAAGGATATCTTCACTTAAAATTAGAGAATCTAATGGAATCAAATCTCATTGTGAGTTATTTTGTTCCAATCCAATGATGTGATTCTTTGTTGTGATGCACAAAGGATACCTGTTTGAGGATGGTTACTATAAATTATTATGTTACATTCACACAATAAATTTTTTATGCATATTGTCTATTCACAATCTACATTCTAAAATAATTAAATAGAATGTTCAAAAATAAAGTGAGGTTACAATTGACAATTTTTATTGTCAATTTACTGTCAACATATAGTCGATTTATTAACATAACAAATACTATTAATGTTTTTTGTCAGTAGTGTTTTTTGTTAGCAACATATAGTCAACTTATTATCAAGAAATTGTTAATAATGTTATACACCAAATTGACTTGAATTTCATTATTTTAACATTACAAATTGTCATTGTTAACCTAATGTCAACGAAGCAAGCAATGTGTTTGCTTACTATCAACACATTATCAACATACACAAATTGTACTTTTTTAGCAATATGATCAATTGTCCACTTAATGTCAAGCTATTGTCAATATAGCAAACAATGTTGTATTTTTTACGAAGAAAAATTATCGGCTTAATTTCAAACTGACTAGGTGTTCTTTCTTTTTAACATAAAGAATTATCTACTCATTGTCAACCTACTGTCAACTAAGGAAACACTATGTTTTTTAGAAAGAATAATTTGTCTACTTACTGTCAATATATTGTCAACATACAAACACAACTTTTTCCAGTAAAAAAGAATGGTCTACTTAATGTCAAACTATTGTCAAAATAGCAAAAATTGCTTTTTTCTCAACAAGATAAATTGTCTACTTATTATCAACAATTTTTTATATGGACACTTTAATAAAATTTTACCTCATGATGTTAACGTCCTTTCTTTTTACCTCAATGTAGAAAGAAAGATCCATATCATTTATTATTTTCAATGAAGAATATCCTTTTTGCAATTGATTTTTGATTTTAAGTAATTTTATTGATTTGTTAACTTTAAGATGTTTGCATATTGTCTCTACGAAAGATTCAAAGTCGTAGGGAATATCAAGTAACAATTCATGAACTTGAAAGTTGTTGGAATTGTCAGTATCATCTCAATATCCACTATGATTTATAAGTATTTATTCTAAATCCATAATATAACCTGAAATAAGCATATATTTACAGTTTGTCAATATTTTATCAAGTGTCTTATAATACTGATCTATATAAAAAAAGATTTAAAGTGACCTTTCTTTAGTTGATAAGAAGTTGAAGTATTATTTGAATTGTAATATTGCATTGTAGACAAATAGATGTGTTTTTTAGTTTTTGGAGAGAAAGAACGTAGTTTTTGTTTTGTATGAATGATCTTCGGAGAACATGGTTTCTGTTTTATTTGAATAATTTTTCGGAGACAAAGAACGTGATTGCATATGTTTAAGAGAATATTATGTTTGAGTTTGATTAGAAATATAAATCTGGTCATTTGTGGATAACTTAAAATGGTATTTATATAATTTGACATATTAGGAATAAATTTTCACGTAGCATTTATTATATAGTTAGTTATACCTCTTAATTAGCCTTTAACTAGCGCAAATAAAAAAAGATACAAAATTTCAAAAAAATTCAATCTATCCATCCATATATTAATTAACTAAAGCTATAGTATTTTCTTTCTTTGAATGACATGTGTCTTCTTTTAAACTCTCATCCTAATAAAATAAAATAATAAATAAGTTTAACCTAATTTTTTTATATGTTTATTTCTCCCCACACATCTAAAACATTTGTATTCATCAATATTCAAATCTTGTAAAAAAAAAGAGTTTCACATCATCCGGTGGTCATTTGATGGTCAAATTTGGAACAAGATGCTGATGATTTTGTCTTTTTTTTTGGGTTTTGGTCAGAATTGGTTGTGGATATATTTTGGGTTTTTCCTAAAATGTTAAAAAAGAATTGTGAATGATTGGGTGCAAGCTAAGCTTATGTGTTATTAAAAATAACTATTTTTAGGTGTTCTATTAGTTGATTCTAACATTCACGATTTCAGTAACATTCTTGATTCTAATCAGTTACAATATATTGGTCGTGAGCAAGCTGCAAATAAGCCACTTACTGATTTTAGTCTTTTATCTTTCCCAGAGCTTAAATATGTTTTAAGCTTTTACCTTTCTGACATAAGGTTTCAAGTGTGCTATATATTGATTTTAGGCTTTTATCTACTATAGACACCAATGGAGATTTTAGAACATGTTCTCAGACAAGACATTCAAAAGGTAAATGATGCAACTTAATTTTCATTTATCAACTATATTTGCTTATGATATTTTAACATGCTTACTTTTCCTAGAGATATAAGACTCTGTTCTTAAGCCACAAGCTCACAAGAAATAACATTAAGTGAATTTTTTACTGTAAGCTTCCTTTTTTAGTCTTATAGGGTTGTAAATTTTTATTCATCTGTTCTTTAGGCATTCGGTAACATTTTGTAATTTATGTAAATTGAACTGGTTGAAGTTACTGCATTTTCTAGCTATAAAGAAATGGAAGAGCAATTTAGACAGTATGTAGTCCTACATGTTCTCTTGCTATAATCAAGAGACATGTGAATGCATCAAATTATAGCACTTAATCTGGATGTCGCTACATGTTTTTGGTGGTTCCTGGCGCTCATTTTTGTTTCATTTGAGGCATTGAAATAGGTAGATTTGGAAGTATAATTAATTTTATGTAAATATTATCTTGATTGAAATATTGACCTTGGGTTAACATGAAATGGTTGCTTTAGAAAATTACACGATAAGCTTTTATGTTTTTATTAATGTTATTCTTTGCTTAGGTTATGGTTGCTATTATACGTTGTGAAAAAATTGCTAATGAAAAGTATGTTTCCTTTAGTGGAAATGAGGTATGTGACTCTCGAATAATTATTTTTTCACAAATAGAAACAGTCATGATAGATAGACATAAGGAAGAAATATTGTATTGATGTTATGTTTACAATTACAAAATCAAACTCATATTGATACTACTCTAATAACAACCCTTAACAATTTGAATTTTAAATTGTAACAAATTTTCTAACAAACTTTGATTTCAACCTAACAAACTAACAAAAACAATTTTAAATTGCATCCTTTAACACTCCCTCTCAAGTTGGATCATGGTTACCATGTCCAACTTGAAATACAAAACAATGTCTTCAACACACAAATCCTCAACTTCAATACTAATAACTGCACCTGTGACGCTCAAATTTTTAAAGTTCATTTTCAAGTAAACAATAATTTTTGGCAATATTTTTTTTTCTTTTTAAAACATAAGAATAAGGAAAAAGGAAATGAAATATATTTTCCCCACAACATCAAAGACAAGTCCAAATGGAAGCATAACACCAATATGTTTTTCAAATGCGGAAGCGAAGAGAAAACACTATTATGCCGTGTTTGAAATCATCACAGATATCATAATTTTACAGGCATTTAAAAACAACATAACAAAACCCTAGGAGCTCGACCTTCCAGAAGTATCGCACCGCTAGCCCTGCCGACAAATCGTCCCGTCACTGGTACCTATCACCCTGTACACAAATCAATAGCAAACACGGGTGAGTAAATAAAATATACTCTGTGAGTGATCCCCTAGTGTTATTAAAGCTGGGGTTCAGGGGAGTCTTCAGCCTCAGCGGCTTAACCTCCCTAATGGCTCACCATAGCCATTTCAAACACAAATATTAATATATCTGATTCATAATCGTCAATCAACTTAACCACCATCTATTCTCGTTCACACAAAAATGTAATTCAAGCTAACCACAACACAAGTCAAGCTATATAGATTTGACATTCAACCACAAAACACATATCATTCATCTCAACCATTCAAAACATGCTCATACTAAATCTCATTTCATCCATAACACTCAACATCAATCTCCATACCCATATCATTTCACATAACACATGTAACACCCAACCACATAGATCATACACACATACAATTTACATATAATCATGCAAGATCATTTCCACCCGTATAATTCATTCAATATCACTCATATCTTGTTCAAGTACAAGCCACTCATAAACCTATACACAATTCTGTATCAATCAATCACAAGTCACGCTCATCATCTACATAAATTTCAATTTCCATGCATTCAAGATCATATATGCATAATGAATGCTAATGCATTGTCCACACATATGTACCCCAGGGTCTGAAATCATCGGGTCTAACCCGGCATCTAATCATTGAGCTGTCGCTCGGCATCAAATCATCGGTACTGGCCCGGCATTAAATCAAAATTGGGTTAATCCCCCATTTTTCTCACAATCGGGCTAATCTCCCATTTTATCATAATTCATCGGGCCTTGCCCGGCATCGAGCTCTCGCTCGGAATAAACATAACACCAAGATTTGGGCTCTTGTGTTCTCAAACATTTGGGCTAATCCCCCATTTTATCACATATGAGCCATAAGCTCCCGTATCTCAATGCATGAACATACACGTGCTCATGCCCACACAATAATAATATGTATGAATGTAACTTCATGCAATTCATCTCAATTCTCTCAAAACATATGCACATGAATGTTCCACAACAATATCTCAATTCGCAACATTTTTCTTAATGGCCAAATCGTGGCATCTTCCAACATATACCAAATGTAACTCAAAAGAGTTCATCCAATAATCAACAAGAACATCCATATCGTGCATATGACAAGTAACATAATTCACCACATCATTCTTATTTATATAATCACATATAACATATACGGCCAACTCGGCCCAAGCCAACACCAAATCATACGGAACACTCATAGCATACATTAGCAAGTTCAAACATTGCCATAAACTATTGTTCTTTTCCCTAAGCCATTTTTTCCACGTGAATCACATACATAAATCATACAAGATCATATGTTCATATTTATATCATTCATGACGGACCATTTATATAGCCCTTAACATTATAGCATACGACTCTTTAAGCCTTCGAAATCAATAGACCAAACCGTATCAGTTACACCTCTTAACTATCCAATTTTAAACAAATAGACTAGGGGAAACGGCTAAGTGGAACGGCCAGCTTGGCCGTTCTCCCTGACCGTTTGGCCCTGTCTGGCCAATATTCATAAGGAACGGCCATGGGAAACGGCCAGCCTGGCCGTTCCCTTAGCTGTTCGCACCTGCAGAGACAGAACAGTTTGCATTCCAACCATTTAAATCTTTTCAAACCTTAAGCACACATTTAAGCCATTCTTTTCCAAACAATCCACACTTTGTCTTAACACAAACATGCCATTAATCCGCATCCATATACACTAGCAAACCATCGATTCATAGTTATTAGCACACGTTCAACCAACCGACACGCTTTCACCCACACTTCCTTATTCTAAAAACACTGCACATTTCTATTCAATTTATATATATATATATATATATATATATATATATATATATATATATATATCATACTACATTCCAACACTCTCAAATCCCATTTCACAAATTACAACATCACTATTTATATGACAACCAAAATCCATAACCAAACCACACAAATATTATTTGATTACAAGCAAGCAAATTTCCATCCATACTCAATCGCAAGCAATCATTCCAAGCATCTGGCATCCGAAATACTAATAACTCACAATACCACATCATTCGTAAGTCTAACGTACATTCCACCAAAATCGCAACAAATCACTGTTTTATATAACAACTAAACCCATCATCAACCCATCACATATTATCTATTCGTCGAACAACCCACCACTTTTATCCCTCTAGTAATTCACTTAAATTTTCGATTCATTAAAAATCGCATTCATAACACCTTACCATTTTAATTCAAGCTTCGCAAATTACACACAACATTCTACAATTCCATAAACAATTCCACATAACACTTCACAAGCTTTTATTCCCAACAACACAACCATACAAACCACACCTTCACACTTTATTCTTCTATGTCTAACAATCCCAACAATTCATTATAGGCCATCCTATAATCAATTTATTACAAGGACATATCCATAACCTCTTACGTAAGTGTTAAAGCGCACTTAACTCGAATTCCATGCAACCGGTCGCTCCGATGTTCCGAACACTATCTCCTAAACTTTTACTCTCTACATTAAATTTCAAACTAAATTTCAACTTCCCAACACCTTTCTCCATAAATCCCAAATTCCTAAACCTACAAATCACAAAACCTCCACCATTCTCACAAAATAAACATAGATTCCTTAACCATTACAAGCACTCAACAAAAACCCACAAAACCCTACTCAATAATCTCCATTTCACTCAGAAATTTACATGGTTCGAGAGCTTACCTCGCTAGAAAATCGTAGCAAATGTTAGGGTTTGTATAGATTCCGTTCCCTTAGCACAATGCAAGAGTTTTTATGTGTGGAGGGTAAGATTTTGGTGTTTAGAAGTGTTAGAATGGTCGTCTTCGATTTTTGGAAAGGAAGAAAATCGGGTATGGTAAGAGGATATGTTTTTCTCTCTATTTGAAATGAAACTCGCGTGTTTAAAACAACTCAGATGGCCAAAATGGCCTTGGGAAACGACCTCATGCCCGTTCCCTACGACTGTTTCCATCAGAACAGCCATGGAAGCGGCCTTCTGGCCATTCCATGTGGCTGTTCTCAGTTGAACGGCCATGAGAAACGGCCTCTGGCCGTTCCCTGTGGCCGTTCCAGCCACTGGAACTTTAAACTTCCTCTGTTTTTCGTACGATTCAAGTTCTATTTGCTCGCCGACTTTTGGGAACATTTTTGGGGCATTACAGTTGAAATAATTTTTCGTAGTGAGGAAGAAGATTTAACTAAGGTTTTCCCTGGTGAAGTTGTAGAAACATAGGGTCAAACTGAACCTATTTTTCCTCAAGGTTAGCTTTCCTCACTTTTATCAAAATACTCAAAGCATAATTTAATTCCATTCGCTAACACATACTGTTGAATTTAGCATATTCATACAACTCAGCTAGATATAAATTTCATATTTCAAATTTTTAAATTTTGTATATTATCTTCTTATCAGTTAGTTAGCCAACCATGTATAAATATATCATATGATCTGCTCCTTTCTGCATTAAGCCATTATGAAATGAAGATTGCCTTCTTCAACTATCGATCCTCTTAGTATTGATCCTATTAGTTGCTAGATGGTATCAGAGCAGGAGCTATCTACCTGACAGACAAACCGACCATGACCCAACTTGCTCGCTGTACTAAGTATGGATCCTGATCAATCCCTCAACTCCCAAACCCAAAACACCCAGAAACACTCTAGATCGGATGATGACCCTCTCCACTTGCACAACTCTGACCACACTGGAATGATTTTGATCACCTCCGTGTTAAATGAGAAGAACTACCTACAATGGAGAATGGCTGTCGAACCAGCATTGGGTGAAAAACTGAAGCTGGGTTTCATTCATAGTTGCATTACTAAGCCACGTGACGAAGACCCCAACTACAATCAGTGGGTACAAGTAGATAGAATGGTACAAGACTGGATACTGAATGTGATCTCCAAGGATATGGTGACTGGGTTTTGGTATGTCCAAAGCTCGCATGAGTTATGGAAAGACTTGTAGGAACAATTCGGGGACTCTAATGGACCAATGTTGTACAAGGTCCAACGCAACATCAATTCGATGACCTAAGGTACAATTTCTATTACTATATACTACACCAATCTGAAAATTTGTGCCTTGAATACAAGATGCTGGAATCCATTCCTGTGGGTTCTTGTGGATCATGTTCATGTGGAGCATGAAAGAAGATGGTCGACATTGAGAATCGAAACCAGTTGATCCAATTCCTTCAATCGCGAAAGCTTACTCAATGGTGTTGCGAGTGGAGAAAGAACGAGATAACTCAATGCAGTTTACAGATATCCTGGAGCAAAGTGCACACTTAGTGAATCGGAGTTAGCTACAAAACATAAGGGACTAACCAAACCATCGTACAAAGGAGGTGAGAAGAGGGACAAATTCTGCACCTATAGCAAAGAATCTAGCCATATGAAGGATCAATGCTTCAATTTAATAGGGTATCCTGATTGGTGGAAGGGAAAGAAAATATCAACAAAATTAGGTAGACCGAGTCTGTAACATTCTAGATATTTTTCGTCGTAAAATGACGATAAATATGTGTTTAAATGTTAATATATCAAGGCATATTAAAGGTTGATCGAAGGTTGACGTGAAACGATCGACGAAAATTGGAAAATCTGGAATTAGCAAAGTACGCGCGGTCGCTGCTACCACGCGTAGTTTCTTCCCACCACGCGTAGTGAGCTGTTAGCTTGAAAAAAAATATAAGTTTCGACGATTAAGCGGTTAACTTCATTTCTACACTTTCAAACCAGATTTCTTCAGAGGAAAACCCATCAGAGGTTGGGAAAAACCATCCAGGGAAGTAATTTTGAAAGTGGAAGTTGATTTCTTGCAAGAAATTCACAAGGTAAGAAGATTGATAGTTGGTTGATATATGGTTTATAT
>CANYCX010562635.1:0-17653 GCA_948193385.1 Breynia disticha f. nivosa
CCATGTTTTCAAAACTAATAGAGAGACGAAAGTTAGGATTTATTATGAACGAGAACGTTCAATTCCAAACATATACGAATCGAAATCAATACGAGTTAAAAGAATTACTTAAAGGAAAGATGATATAAATAAAAAAAGGAAATGAAAAAGGAAGATGAAAAGGATGGAGAATACGTATTTATGAAATAAGATTATTTGATATACTATATTCGTATTTTACGAAATGAAATTGATTAGAAAGTTTAGTTTGTGTATATATGATTGTTTACGATGTATTATAAAATGAATTAAAGATTACTCACTGAGCCCGCAACTCACGCAACTGCAATGTTTGTTTCAGGTACTGATAGTAGCAGAGGTAGACATTTGTATTAGCTGTGTCAGAGCTTTATATTACTACAGGTTGGACAGCTGCTACCCGATCTACTTCTCTCTCTTCAGCCGATGCCATTAGGACTATTGCATACATGTTACATATGTTGTGTTGATGTTATATAGTTTGTACATTATATGCTGAAATTGATAGTAGATAACTCTGAGGTTATCTACGGTTTAATATTATAGTTATATGATGATATATGAGATTGAGACCTGTTGATATCTGAGATTGATATATGTTGTTGAGCTGTATGTTGAAAGATATGAAAATGTGCATGTGAGAAATATATTTGTGAAATTGATTTGCAGGTGGATTGCAATAGGTTATGGAATATCCATATTATAACCGTTATATAGCAGTTCTACGTAAAGTATGGACTGACTGATTAAAGAATAAATGACGTATTACCGTAACACAAAGCTTAATCTATAGATGTGTTAACTAGTACGATCGGTATTCTGGAAATGTAACGGAATAATAAGAATTCGAATATCCGACCTATTGATATGAAGTTATTTTACGTAACTTAAGGTTAAATAAAAAGTAACGAGAATGGTAAATATAAGAATGAAAAGAAAAGTTTTTAAATTATACGTAATTAATACGATAGTTAAAATATAATATTTTATAAATTTAACCATATTATGCATGCATCAAACTCCTTCACACTTAGTCTTTACTAGTCCCGAATAAAGTTGGGATGAAAGCAAGAGTTAAAAGTACTACCAAAATGACCATCTACATAGTGTCATGTGCTTAAGAGGTGTCAATTTATGTTAGTTGTGTACGAATCGTGTGATACTGTTTTATATTAAATATCAATATTAATGTCATGAATATTATAAAATTTAAATTCGTGTTATTTATAATGTATCATAATCACATATTTATAAATTGTGTTAACGTAACATAAATTTACGTTATAACTTATCCATACATCCACCATAACAAGAAAAAGTGGGGAAAGAAATTAAACTAAAAAATACGTTTAAATATAGTTATTAAATAATAATTAGTATATACCTATCATCACATAATTATTAAAAAAGAAATTAAACTAAAAAATACATTTGGCGAATATCACTGTTAGAACATCTTACTGTTAGAACATCTTATAGACTACATAAATTTTTCTTTGGTTTCTCATATGAATGAAGGATGGAGGGATCTGGGTATATATAAGAATTTTTTGCGTCAATTCTATGGAAAATTGTGCTGTTAATTTTTTCATCGAATTTCGACATTTAATGTGGATTTGTTTTTTGTGCACCGTCGATTGTTTTTTTAGCAGACACGTGCTTACATTAAAATTCGACAAATCGACCGTTTTCTTGAGTGCACTCGGTACGTGGAAATGAGGCGATTCAAGAATCTTGGTTTCCAACACAGTCCATAAAATACTTGATAAATCCCAAAAAAAATAAACCAACCTTTTGTGTAATGATAGTTTCGGGTGCGGAATAATCAATAATTAGAAAGAAAGATTGTATAAATTACGTGCCATATTATTGTTTGAATGCATTGCATCAAACTTCAAAAAAAAATAATACAAAGAGAAACCATATGGATGTGCTTTAAGTGTTTCTTTTACGTTTACGTATTTGAGACTTTAATTATGTCGTGAAGATGGTGAAATAAGAGTATTTAGTTTAGAGTGTACAAAATATTTCGTAATTCAGATAAAAAAAAAAGAGTGATATTTAATTTACATCTCTCTCTTCATCAATAGGAAAAAAGAGTATACAAGTAATTAGGAAAAGGTACGCAGCCGCCTCTGCTTATCCCTTTTCTATTACAACTCTTTTCTAGCCAAGAGCATTGAATACTATAAATAAACACAACTTTCTTTTTTCTTCCGATTTACTTGAAGGATGAAAATTCCGGTCGGAACATGTCTAAATGTATTAACCTGTTTATCATCCGAACTTTAAGCGGATTAAAAGGGTTGATCCATTTATGATTCGAACTCATTTAAGCTCCTTTTGTTTTACGAAAAATGATTTTTTTGAGAAATATTCACCCATAAAAAATTAATTTCTGAATTTTATTTTCCTAAATGTTATTTTCCTTTGTTTGGCAATCACATAAAGAAAAAGATGAAAATTATTTTCTTATGTTTTTTTTGAGAAAAAAATATTTTTTATGACACTAATGATTTCAAATTAAAAATGTACTTTTATGACTAACATGTAAAAAATTATTTTTTTTTTATTTTCTTAAGTAATTACCTGTAAACAAACAGAACTTTAACCTTAATTTTAGCCCAACCTATTTGATAAACGAGTTACACAAGTTGACCCATTTATTATCAACAGGTCACATGTAAATCGTTAACCTACTTAATATGTTTGAACCGGTTAACCATTTAACTCTTTAACTTTTTTTCAATATACAAATAGCTATACAATAATATTATAATTTCAATAAAAATAATAAATATTCATTTATAATATTCATATTCTAAATAAAAATAATATATATACAAATACGAAATACAAAATAATAATTAGTTGAAAGTTAGCATTGATAATATTTTTTGTTAAAGTTTATAAATAAGTATTAAACGAGTTATATTATTAACTGGTGATCCATTTAACTTGTTTATTTTAAATGAGTTATACAGGCCATAAACGAATTGACCATTTATATCTCAAACTCGTTTATGCTCAATCCGAACCTACTAAACTACAAATCTTGTTGAAAATTGACACACGTAGATATACCGATTAAATCTCCTTTTAATAGTCAATTAATTTTTTATATAAAAAACTACTAATATATTTTCTTATCCCTTAAGCATTGTTTGGATGTTTAGGAGGGGAAGAGAAATAAAATAAATTAGTGTAGTGTAGGGGGAAAGAAAGAGAGGAAAATAATAGAAAGTGAAATATTTTGTTGTTGTAAGAGAAAGGGAAAGGAAATTAAGAAAAAGTAAAAATTGTAAATAAATGATAAAAAAATACATTATATTTGCATTTGACCTCCAAATTTAAGGGTTAAATTTTTTTAAAAAAGGAGGTTAAACTAGACAAAGTTTCATCCCTCTTAACTTCCCTTTAAATGATCAAACCAAACATAAAAATTTTTGACGTTATTATCCTCCCTTCATTTCTCCTCTTCTTTTTAAGCCTTAGTGATTT
Organism: Breynia disticha f. nivosa; assembly: GCA_948193385.1. Lineage (NCBI taxonomy): Eukaryota > Viridiplantae > Streptophyta > Magnoliopsida > Malpighiales > Phyllanthaceae > Breynia > Breynia disticha. The sequence continues at coordinate 3,520 of CANYCX010562635.1, forward strand.
GATGATGTTGAAGGAAATTATTTTCTGCGTTGTATCTCTTTTACTTTCTGAACACTACCAAACCTATCACATTTCACACTTTTTTATTTCCATTCTTTTCATATTGAATTCATCTTATAAAAGCTTCTCCACTCTATAAAATATCATTTCTAGACCTAACACATTAGTCGTTACAACCCAACCTTCCTTCTATTTTAAATTACTAACTCCAAAATACATTCTTCAAATCATCTCCAATAATCAGAGTTGAAAATTCATTACAATAAGATTTAGTTTTTCCCAAATAAAATAAATAAATTGGTTAGAATATCCTAAAAGTATATCCTATACAAAAATGACAAAGACATTTTGTCATGGTGGCTTTTTTGCTGATTGGAATCCAAGTAGACTCTCCACTTTCCCATCACAATTCATCATCATCCAATAAAACATCAAGGCTTTCACCAATAATGTTAATCTTCATCATAATCCTGTGCCTGTATGTTCCTTCCCTAATGGTTTCTGTGCATTTTTTCCAGGAAATTAATTCTGACACCTTTGATCATGACGCTACCTTGTAAACCTTCCGGGCACTCGAGGCGTCGGTGCTACGACATCGCGGTTTGTCTCGATCAAGGTCTGACGATCCTTGATGGTACTGTCAAATAATCTGTTCCCTGGATTTTCTGCATAGCAGACATAGTAGCAACTCACACAGGCATGTGGCAATGCCATTGCAATCCTTGTCTGTCAAATTCGAAAACAGAAGATTACCAGCTTGAACTATAAAGTGAAGTTAGTAGTGTGAAGTGAAGGCAACAAACCATGAGGTATCCAACCAAGAACGCGAGGAGGGAAATGGTGGCAGTGAATGGTTGATGAACTTTGGCAGTCCAAGCAGCCACAACTATGACACAGATAGAGCCACTGCATACTCCAGTGAGGAAACAAATTGAGCTGGTTATGTCTGAATCCACAATTCGTTCCATTTTCGTCCTCTCGAACAGTATCCATGTGTCCTGTGATGCCTGCACAAAGCCTTTCCCATATGCAGCAATCTGCAACAAACACAGTCCCTACGTTAGCGATGGGACAATGATTTATCAAGGCTCCATTGCCTGAAATGGCATTATACCTGAACAAAGGCCCAACCATTGCCATATCTGAAGATAGACTCCATAACTCTGAGACAGCAATGAGCACAAGAAAACATGAACTCATCTTCACCTTCAAGTAAATTCAATCCTCGAGCAACAATTCTCAATGCTTCAATTGTAGGCACAAATAGAGACCCCAAACAAGCACTTCCAAGATTCTGAGTCACTGCTCTTTGGAAGCAAAATTGAGTACTAGATTGCATTCCTCTAAGATAATACAAAGCAATGACTCTACTAACTGTCAAGTTAACCACATTTCTCATAACTTCAGCCGTCCATGCCAAGCTCAAAAATAATACAATAATAACCAGAGGTGGATAATAGAAGTTCAGTGCTCCAATCACACCCAGAATCCATAGGGACATCCACAAGAATCCAACCCCAAGTGTCCAATAAGTGGGTTGGTTCAAATCAGGAAACTTTGAAACAGGTTGAAAAGATTCAATCAAAACCTTGGAGCAAAACTCGATTCTTTGAGTCACCCAGCAAGCATACAAGCCATTACCAATTGCAAATGCAATAAGACAAACACCAACACCGTCAGTTGTAGGTTTCTGGAAGCAAATTAAGAGAATTCCGGCCGATAACGACATCAAAAAAGAGCTCCAAAGTATGAAATGAACCATGACTTTAGGCCAAACTCGAACTGCCTTTTGCCAGGCAAATGCAAGAGTGATACTTAACAAAGATGCTGCCTCTACTTGTGGCAGGAAAAACTTCAATATTCTCCTCTCTTTTCTCTTGATACTGTCTGATGCTTGAATTAGACCTTGAACTCCCTTGAATATGAGAAATGAGACTAACCCAACCGCAAGAACCATGTGCAGAACAAACAAAAACAGAGAGATTTTGTTTGTGTATCTTCTTGAATTCAATGTTGCCAGTGAAGGTATCTGCTTTGAATAAAAAAAGTAAAAATAGAAAATAATCATATTCATACCAAAAAAAGAACTAATCTTTGCAAAAATTAAGACCAAAGAAACCCCAAACAAAAAATTAAATTCCAAAAAGGTAAAAAATAGTTTAGAGAAGTCAAAAAGAGTTAATCATTTAAAAGAAGCAAACTTGTTTTAAAAATGATGGCAGAATTACTTGTGGGGTAGGAGTGAAACGAGGCTGAGAAGGAACAGGCTGAGCAGGAGAAGGAGTAGCAACTCTGCTCATAGGACTTTGATGAACAACATGAATTCTCAATGGATTTGTTGGGTTCAATCTCTGCAACATTGACATATGAATTTTTTCTTCATTATTATGTTCGCCATCAGCATCAACACCTCTACTTTCATTCACTTTCTCTAATTTCACATCCTCTCCTCTCTCTAAATCTTTCTCTTCTTCTTTCCTTCCATTTTCTTGGGTTCTCTCTTCACTTCCTTGCTCTCTCACCTACAAAAACAACACAGTAATATAATTTGAAACATTTTAATTCCTTTTGTGAAGTTACAGAAGAGAAAAACATGGTGGCTTAGTTTAGAGAACTTACAGGGTCAGTTGCACCCATGAAGGTGGTGGTGATGACGTCAGGATTGCAGTAAAGGAGACGTTGCGGGATGTTCGTTTTTGGTGGCGTGAGAATTATGTAATGAGAGTATTTTGGTAGGTGGCGAAGTGTGATTATTGTGATATGTCAGAGGTGGCTATGTTTTTTTTAATAAAAAATAAAAAATAAAAGTAATTTTAAGACATCAAAGCTTTTGAATACGTACGTTAGATAAGAATATGTAAGAACGACTCACTTGAATGGGACGTGTAATACACGCGATTAGAGGTCGGCGTTTGAGAGTGCGTGGGGTCCGTGGGAAAATTATAGAGCACGTGCGTAAAAGATATTTTTACAAGTCATTAGTGATAACATGATGAGTTCAACTTCCATCAACGTCAGTAGTCATTTTTAGTACGAACTACGAAGTTTTTTTTATCATATTATTTTAGGTAAATTTTAATGTTGAAGACTTTATGAACCCCTCTTCATTTTACCGAAACTATACAAATTACGTAAAATTAAAAATATTTTTAATAAAAAAATAAAAAATCCAGATTTATTTTTATCAAATCTAATGATTGTACTTTATTGCATAGTCTCTTTTATAAAGGACTCATAATAAAACTCTTCATTATTTTACAGTTATCTAAAGTGTCATCTTATTGCTCCAATTTCAGGTTGACCGGTCCGGCTTGTTTTGAATTAGCCGATTGCATATGTATTTTTTTCCTAGTTTTTATTTATAAATTAATTATTATTGAATTTTTTTACTCTTATTTATTAAATTGTAAATATATCTTAGTTATGAGCAGATAAATTTTATATATAATTTACAATAAGTTAATATTTAGTTTAATTGATAAAAAATTTATATATTAATTAATCTTTAAAAAATATAAAAAATATAACAGTTTAATATATATTAAGTTAGAAGTTTATATTAAATTTAAATCTATGTAAATAGATATAAATTTATACATGAAAATATTTAAATTCATACATAAAATTTATATGAAGTTTATATAAAGTTTATATCTACAAAAGTCAATTCTATATAAAGTGTAACTAAAAAAATTAAAACTACTATTCTGTAAAAAATTTTAAAATATCCATTTTTCTACAAATAAAAAGGCAAATGTATTCTACTATGTAATTAATCCAATTAGAGATGTAATTGGGTTGGTTGGGCACCCGTAAAATTACAAAATTTAAATCTGTTTAGTAAAATTACTATTTGTATATGTCTCAATCTTGTTCATGCATTATCCATATCCGTCCCAAACTCTAGTGAAATTATCTGCAGATATCCATATTTGTTTAAATACCCGATTATATTATGTAATAATTAAAAAATATACAAAATATAAAATATTTTATTAATTAAAATACATCAGTAAAAATAAATTTTTATTAATTATTTAATTTAGTTAAAATTGATTTATAAATAATATAAAAATTTTATATATAAATATATTAATTATAATATTTTATATATAAAAGTTTATTAAAATCGGATAACAACAGATACCCACTACTCATACACGTTTATATAAATGGGCTCGGGTTTAGGGTACCCAAGTGGTGAATCCGTGATGGATAGTGTCAAATGAGTTGTATACTCGCAGGTACCCTATTATAGGATCCTTACTTCCATCCCTATTTCGGATTAATATCATTTATTAACATGATTAATTTAAACGTGAATTCAACACGTTTAGTAACCACAAAATAAACTCGATCCACTTAATGAACGGGTAGATTCATTCAATTAGTACGATTAGACGCTTTTACTATATGAGTTACAAGTTTGGCCAGTTTAATTGACACGAATTGATCTATTTATTTATATGGGTTAACAGGTCAAGTGGATTAAATTAATGTGTTTAACATCTCTTTCCTCATGATTCAAATTTAAATTCTTTTAGATCTATTTTTTTCGTAAATATATGTCTCATTAATTTTTTCTCATATTTTTCAAATTCAAATTTGATATATTTCAAATATTTTTAACGGGTGATAAACAGATCAACTTATTTACGACTCAAATTATTTACATCATACCTAAACATGTATAACTTTATGTCGGTTCAGATCAATTTTTATCAGGTCTAGTGTCATTAGTAGGGGTGTTTGTTTGTTTGATTTGGTCAGTTTAGTTAAATGAGCAAATTAAACATTTACCAAATTTTTGAAAAAATTAATCGAAATAACCAAAATTGTTTTAATCGAATTGAGCTAACTAAATTCTTGTTAGTTCGATTAACTGATCGAATTAGTAAAAAAAACAATAATATTGAATTGAGTTAACCTACTTGGTCAAATATTAAATATTACTTGGTTGTGATTATATGATTACGATGGTTGATTGTTGAATTGATCGATTAATTGTTGCATTCCAGCGCTAAATTGATTACTATATTTGTAGTTGTTGACATATTTTCCTGCGTTGACACCAAAAGCAAGAAAATTAAAAAACATATTTTTCAAAAAAATAAATTCGTAGAAACAAACGAAATATAAAGAATACAAATATGTAAGTAAATTATTCATCAAGGTTACTGGATTCTATAATGTTCTATACGGAAAAATTAAACTAAAAACCGCTATCTTGATGAACAAATGCTTAGGGTTTTGTTCTTCAGTCAGAAAAGAAAAATTAAAGATGTGGCGGAGGTTTCGATTTTTAAGGGATGCAATGCAATTATATGTCATGTCTGTTTGTGGTTGCAAGTGTAACATCCTGAATTTGAGAAATAAAAATAATATGAAAATTAGAATTTAAAAAAAAATGAATGAATTGAAATTGAATGGTGGTGGAGAGAAGCACGAGATGTGTTGTTCCAATTTTGAACCGTGCCTAACTTACTTGCACTGTGCCATGAGTGTTGGCATTGGCACGAGATGTGTCTGCACATGTTGTGTCGTGCCATGTATCTAAAACAGCCCGAAACGTGCCTAAAAGCAAGATTGAGTCGTGCCAAGTTAAGTGTAAAATGTGCCATGAAAAGAATGAAACATGAGGTGTCTTTATGCATGTTCATCGTGCCTTGGATGAGGAAACATGGCACGAGATGTGCTAACATCTAACTTAAACCATGCCATGGTAGTGGAATGAAGCACGATCCGTGCTTGCTAGCTTGGGTCGTGCCAAGTGGTTTTAAAAGCGATGCAAACCTCATTTTACTTGTAGGAACGTAGAGAAAACCGTAGAACAGATTTGGAAAAAACCCTAAAGGTGATTCAGAAATCGTTTTTTATAGTGATTAATGAATGGTGAGAGAAGATGAGAAGATGTAAGGTAATCTTTTCTTTCTCTGTATTTGTATTCTCGGAGATATTGATTGTGGATAAGAAAAAGTATAGTTTGGAGTTTCTGCTGAGAATTAGATAAAGATTCTGTGAACTTGCTGATGGTTTAATGAATTGGAGTTAGTTGTAATCTTCTACTTGAATTAAGCAATATTGTATGAGAAGAGCAAATTGAAATTTGTGCGTTATATGCAGACGATTATGAAAGGAAGATGTCAACATATGACTATGTGTTAATAAAATTGTATGGACTTTCTGTATTAGGAGTTGTCGTGTGGAGCAAAGATGAGAGTTGGCTTCATGTCAGGTTATGGAAATGGAAGTAAGAGTTCATCCTTCTTACAATTATGCTCTTGTATAATAGAAAGAGTGTGCTTTGGCATATTATGAACTTAATGATAACTAAAATAGAATGAAAATGATGCTGTGATTTCTTATAGTATGATCGAGAATTATGCTTATTGCATAGAATGATGGTTAATTGTGTTTTGGCATGGATGAGTAAGTGTCCTCACTTACTTTATGTTAGTTCCATATGATTAGATGGAATGAATTACTAATCTGAGAGATATTTTGCGATGAGAATTATTGAGATAAGTGTGAATAAAGTGAATAAAATGTGAGGTTATAAGTGTCCTTACACTTATCCTCGTGATATTAAGAACTAAATGTTCTTACGAATTGTAAATGCACAATACGAAAGAAGCTAAGAAAGCATAAATGAAAGGATATTCCTTTGGGATTAGTATCTATGTGATACGATTGAATGAATGAGCTGTGTGCAATTACAATCCTATGTGGATTGATATTGTGCTCTGTGTGGGCGTTGCTGTGTGCAGATATGAATGACCTTCATATTGATTTCATACAATTGCATATCGCATATCTGTGTGACACGAGCCTGTGTGGTGAACCTGTGTGGCGTTTATAATGATTATTCCTGTGTGGACTTACCTGTGTGGATTAAAGGACTGAACTATGTGCTGTCTTGGACTAAGATGTGTGCAGTCCGAAACCTCTCATGTGTGGTACAAAGGTATTCTTTGTGACTGAGTTGTGTGCAGTCTGGAACCCGGATCATCCTATGTGGATTTTCATTAGCATTTCATTTCATACATTTACTTTCATATATGTATGATCGATATGATTAATCCTGTGTGGATGATTATTTCATGTAAATATGATCTGTGTGATCATTCCTGCATGGATATTTGAGCCAGTGTGGTTCGTATTTGCTGTATACGATCCTGTATAGATGTTGATTCGATCTGTGTGATTGTACTATTGTTGTGTGCTAAATTAAGGTTCTATGTGAACATGAGATAAGTTCTGTTGTGTGCTAACTGATATGAATTCCTTTGTGGTTTATTTTCTGTGTAAAATGATGAGATACTTAAGTTGTGTGCCTATGTAAAATGTATGATATGGTTATGGTGTTTAAGCTAAGTGCTTTTATATACCATACTTTAAGTTTGATGAACTATGTGCTAAAATTAAGATGATTATGTGTGAAAAAGGACAAGGAAATGACCTAGAGTGAATATGAAATTTAAGGAGCTAAATTGCTGTGTGCTACTCCTTTACAAACAGATTGAGTTAGGCATTTCCGTACCTCAGCCCGATCTCGGGGGGCATAGCCTGTCCTCGTGCTTAATAATGAATCTGGATAAAAGCAACGAGCACGACCTCGTGCTCAAATGAGGCATGACCGTGTCAACTGAGAAATCAGAGATGAGCACGTCCTCGTGTTTATCGAGCACGCCCCGTGCTGATTGGAGTTTTCCTCTACAACATTTTAACAACTTTTTGTTTACCACTTTCTGAGTATTTTATATACTCACCTCTTTGATTGTTTTAATGTTGTGCAGGTTTAGCAGGATTCACGAGGAGGAGTCGAGCACGTGTTTAGCAAACCAGATTTGTTTTATAAAAAGAGTTTGTAAAAAGCAAATTGGTGTTTGTTAATTCATAACATTGATTGTATTTTGTATAACTCTTTTATATATTTGGGTTTTTATTTGTGATTGAAAAATCTTATTTTAAAAGTGAGTTCAATTTGGGAAATACTGTTGTTAAATTTGAGCTCCACAGCAAAACCTAACGGAACAACAAATTAAAGTTTTTATATCTCTCTTAACGTCGCTATAGACGCAGAAATCGAACCGAAACTTTCAGTGTATTGTTGATCATTTTGACCGTTAAATTTACGGACAAAAGGTGTGGAGTTGTGTAGGAATAAGAAAGTGAGTTCCATTCTTGAATTTTTACTGCAGCTTTTATGGTTAGATGAAGAATTTGCAGTGGTGAAGTATGGTCCATAATAGTCGTCTGTAGACTCCAGCTGCTGACTTAAAGGTAAATTTTAATATGAGGCTCTTAAGAAGGAGATTTAATGAGGTTCCTTCTTCGTTTAACTGAAAATATACAGATTACATAAAAATTAAAGCTGCATTTACTGAATAAATTAAAGAATTAGATTTATTTTTACTAAATCGAACGGCAGAGATACACAGTCTCCCTGACCTAAACCTTGTCAAGGGGACCCACCAGTTTAGAATTTGTTGATTTCCATTAACACATGCGTGGACAATTTGTATTTACTTCTTTTTCAGTGAATTAAAAAAAACATTTTGTGTTTTTTATTAGGATTGATCGTGTATATATATTTTTTTAGTTTTTATTTATACATTAGTTATTATTTAATTTTTTTTACTCTTACTTATTAAATTATAAATATACTCAGTTCTAAGTAGATAAAGTTGATATACAGTTTACATCAAGTTAATATTTAACTTAAAATGATAAAAAAAATTATATATAAGATAATCTTTAAAAAATATATAAAAAATATAAGAATTTAATATATATTAAGTTAGAAGTTCATATTAAGTTTAAATCTATAAAAGTAGATATAAATTTATACATAAACATGTTTAAATCAGTATATAAAATTTACATAAAGTTTATATTAAGTTATATCTACAAACATTAATTCCGTACAAAGTGCAATTAAAAAGATAAAAATTATTATTTTGCAAAAAAAAATTAAATTTTTTTATTTCTACAAATAAAGAATTAAAATAATGTAATATGCAATTAATCCTTTTTATCAAGTATTAAAACGGCATTCAGTGTATTATTTACAAATATTTGTCCTCCCATCCCTAAAATTTAGCCATGTCTTCTTTTCGTTCGTTGTTAATTTAATAAAGTAAAAATGTAAAAGTAATTGCAAATTCAATTAGTTGCACTTTGATCTTACATGAATTTACTACAATAACCAATCTCTAACCATTTCCTCAAAATCATACTAACTAACTCATAACCAAATATTTTACCCATTACAAAATTCATTTTACTTTCTATAAAAACACCAAACTGCTCTAATTATTATTTTCAATTGTCAATGCTACACTACAACAAAATAAAAAAATTTCTATACCCCGCATTTTTGTTGAATTTTAGGCCAATCTTCTATTTCTTTTTTAAGTTCCAACAATTTTTTCGACCAAATTCACTGGAATTTTAAAAAATTCAAACTTCGTATAAGTATGATTTGTGTCGATAATGGAATGAATGTTATAATGATATTTAATAAGAAACAAAAAAATTGAATATATATATATATATATATAAAAGAGTTAACTAGGGTTAAAATGGAACAAAAGAAAGAAAAAAAAGATTAAAAGTTAACTTTAAGAAGGAAAAAAAAAAGTAAAAGAAAGTGAAAGTAAAGTTGTTTTTTTTTTCCATTATGAGTTTTCATTTGGTTTCCCATTTTTTTTCTTGCTTTAGATAGAAAGGTGAGGAAACGATAGACATGATACCAATAATACGAATATAATTTTATAATATTTATCTCATAAATAATGATATTTGATAGAAAGAATTATTTACATGATTATGATCCACGAACCCAAATTATCCATAAAGATCGGTTTGGTGGCTTCTAAAGATAGTCATTTGGATAATGTAGCTCACAAGGATTTTATTTTTTAAGTAGCAAGATATTATAGTTTAGGGAAAAAAGATAGATGAGACTCAAAGATCAAAATAAAGGTTATGATGACCATTTCTGATGGTAATTCATCTGTTTCATATTTTAAAGCTTGCAATATAATAAAACAGAGACAATACTATTTTTAATTTTCTATTTGGAAAAACAATAAAATCTGATTTTATTTTATATTTAGCAAAATAATAATTCTTACATGTTTGGGTCAAATTAAAATGAAGATAGAAAATGTTGAATCTTGAATTTCTTTATTACCCTATTGTTTTTTCATTTTAGGTTGAATTTGCAAACATAACAACAGAATTGAAATGCCCCGTACCATCACATATATCAAGGAATAAACTAAGTTTTAGAGAAAAAGAGAAGAAAATAAAATCTTACATAGAGAACTCATCAAATAATAAGTGAATTTAAGATGATGGTGTTTAACAAGATGCATGCATTATTCAGAAAATAAAAAATAAGATGCAAAAATAATTTATTCAACCACATTCTTAACGGGAAAAAAAACAAAGTAAATGTGTAAATGTATGAAGTCTGAATTCTTGAAATGAATGCAGCATATGGTATACTGGAAATTTGTAATAGCAAATGAGGTCTTTCTGGCCATTTTCTAAATATGTATATATATATATATATATATATATCCTGTCCGACCAATGACCGAGTGGCTGAACTAGTGACCCAATGATCCAGTTGCCAGTCCAGATCGCTGAACAGAACAGGTCTTAGAAAACTGCTATGTGTACTCGACTGCTGCGGCACATTACCATGAGTGCACTTCCAGCACTACACAGCTGCATCATATTTTCAGTCAACTTGAGGCCAAGACATCACTTAACGACGGCGTATTTTGAGAGTCTGATGAACTAAAGATTGGCAATACATTTTGTTGCAAGTTCCGATTTCATACGATGGCACGTTTTGCCTAGCTCTTTGAGGCACTTGCCTGATGTGGCGGCGGTGATTTTACAATACTCAGTTGACCTCCTTCCTTATTAGCAAGTGTGGCTGCCTTAACCTCATTACATTGGTTTATGAACTTGCTCAACTCCTGCATTCAACAGATTAATTCATCATCAATTCATATGTTGACAACAACATTCAATTCATTAACCAAGCATCAATACGTAAAAAATTCAATTCTTTTGCAGAGTATAATCAGCCTCGCTCGTTTGGGAAAATAATCATCCTTTCCACCACCACAACAAGCTTATACTAGAAACTAAAGACGCAAAAGTATATATAAATTAAAAAATATCTCTAATTTCGTAATGGACATTAAACAGATTGGCAGATTAACCAAAGAGCGGAAGTACTATTTCCTACCAATGTCAAAAACTGAGATACAAAAAAAATCATAAAATGGATGAAAGATAGATCAGAATACTGGCTTGGATTCTCTAATGAGAAAAAATCGCACAGTATAATCAACGTCGTTCATCTGGGGAAATAATCATCCTTTCCATCTCCACCATTAGAAGATACTCAAGTAAAAGAATACAAGAATAAATTTATCCACATTTACGAATGAATTGAAAGAAAAATAGCAAACAGGTTCATGAAGGGTTAAAGTGACAAGAAATAACAACGAAATTCATAAAATGGGTACAAAATGGATCAGAACACTGGCTTGGATTCTCAATGAGAAAAATCGCACAGTATAATCAGCGTCGATCATCTGGGGAAATAATCATCATTTCCATCTCCACCACAGCATTTTCGTACATGCAATACATTTGGATTGATGCCAAATATACCAAAGCAGATGCAAGATTAACATTTGAGCAAATTTGCAAAACATAACCAAACATGCAATCATACTCAAATTTAGAAAAAGATAAAAGATGGATCAGAATTCTGGCTTGGATTCTCAAAAGAGAAAAATCGCACAGTTTAATCAGCGTCGATAATCTGGGGAAATAATCATCCTTTCCATCTCATCCGCAACAAGTTCACACTATACAAGAATCCAAATAAAATAAAACAAATAGAAGAACAATCTTCTCTTCAATTGTGAACCATAGCTAGCTTAATAAGTAAGCAGCAAATTCACATAATGTGGAATAATTCTAGCATCAGCTCATACACAGCATTCACTGAAAAAGGCATGTTGGTAATCAGTATTTGACTCATAATATTTTCATCCATAATAACTCATCAAAGAGCCACATACAGGAGTACTTGTTTCAACAGATTCACTTTAAGCAAACTTGTTCTTTTCAAAATTTTCAAACAAATCCATATTTAATAGAATCACAAGAATGTATCATTCCAATAAATGTTGTCGAAGAAGCAAACTTTATCTGGGTTATTGGAGTCAAGTTTGACACTAACGAGAATGATATGGAGGGTTTCAAATCAGATATGACACAACTAAAATCGAAAATGTGTTTTCAAGTACATCAAAGCTAAGAAATTTAAATAATGCAAGGTTAAATACTAATGACTAATGTAGAAAATCAAGAAATTGCTTACTTTATCAACATCCATATCTTTCGTAGTCTTTGAAGGCTTAACAAATCTCTTCCCTGAAAGAAATAAAAAGCAAATCCACAAAAGATGAAATCATTATAAAATAAAAGAATTACTTGAACAAAAACATTTGACAAAAAAGATAAAGACCTTTGCGGTTGTGAGGGATTTTGCCATGGCGATTAGGTGGGATTGTTTTCTTCTTGTGTTGGCCTTTGAAGAGATTGCCTTTCTGTGTCATGCCTCCTCTCTCTAATCGGTAGTGTTAGAGAAGATGGGTTTCTATACAATGATGTAATGAAGAGAGAACAAGAAAAGAAAAAAGGGCAAGGAAAAGAGGCGGGTTTGGAAATGATGATGAGGAAGATGTTTATATAAAGGTTGAAGTTGAAACTAGGGTTTTTCAAGGTTGCCCAACTAGGCTTCGGCTACTCTACGGCAAATTGTGGTGCGAGTTTTTATTATATTAAATAAGAAAAATATAATTTTATATTTATTATTTTTTTAAAATACATAATTTTACATATATATATATATATATATATATATATATATATAAAAGCTGGGAATTTTTAACAAGTAATTGACATTTGTCGTGTCAGTTTGTTGACATGTGTCATTTTTTCACATCAATTTGCAATTAGTTATTTCAGAAAAATTAAAAGTTTTTACGTTGCAAAGTGAATGATGGGTCTCATTCTAAATCAGTTTTTAAGTCTGCAATTCAATGCAGTTTAACAACAAATTTAATGGTAGATGTTTCTGAAAAAGAATGCCTCTAAGAAACTTTAGTTTGCATTCAGTTATGTCTGAAATTAAATGAGTTTTTATCATTCTAAATTAATTGTTAAGTCTGCAATTTAATGTTGTTCAGAAGGCTCTATTTATATATATATATATACATCTTTAATTTCAAGTTTCTGCATTTCTGTTTTAAATTTCTAGGTTTTATGAATGAAACCTTATTGGAACAGAATTTTTCATGGATTTTTCAATGATCAACGAAGTTTCACCAGTCTGTTAAGCCAAATATTTCGCGGGGAAAACGGTCGCGTATGGATGCTGTCTCGCGGAAAGGACAATCGCGAACAGGTGTGGATGTTCGTTTACTAGTGGGTTCGTACTGCCTAATAGATTTAGGACTTTTTGGTTACGTTAAGTTAAGCTATACTGATAATCAACTAAATTACGCTACTCTACTCCTAAGGGCAAAAAGCTGTAAAGGATTGAAATACGAGAGACATAAATTGCACGAAGATAACTGCATTAATGAAAAATCTGAGATTATAACAAAACACTTACAGAGGACGTCTCAGAAGATGACATCCTTGCAACTTTGCAAGTGATCCATTCGGCACTTTTAGTAAGTGAAGTGGAAAATCTATGCTACGAAACAGAAATTAAAGAAAGCAAAAAAAAATACAAAGCAAAGTAGTGTGTTGTGTGTGTCGAGAGAGTCTTTTCTGCTTGTCTTCTTGTATTTTGAAAGTCTCTCATGCGGTTATCCTCACGATCCGAACATTCAGGGGATTTCAAGGATCGTGTGCTCTAAATCGTTTAACCGCTCTAAAATGTGCGAATCAGTTCTCTGTTTGAATTTTAGCAACCGCTTCAATAACCGTTCGCGCCTTTCTCAACTAATTTTCCCTTACTAAACTCGCGCTACCAACTTACCAAGCGCGAACCTTAATAGGCCCTGATTGAACGAATTCTTCC
>CANYCX010562729.1:0-12890 GCA_948193385.1 Breynia disticha f. nivosa
ATAATTAACCTCAATAGAGCTCAATAAAACTAACCCTAACAACCATACTCAAAACCGAACTTGGGGTTTCAATTCCAATTTTCGTCACTTTTACTCTTCTCACATAAATCATCATTTTCAAGCTTCTAAATCATGAATTAGCCCTAAAATCCAGTACAAATGGTTACTACATATCCATACCTTTCAAATAAACCCAATTTAACGTAATTCCGACTTAAAACAATTGAGAAATCATTCTAACAAATATAACCATACATAAAAACGTGATTTACAAGAGATTAAGATAGAAATCTTACCAAATCGAAAGCCCTACTCGTATATATAACTCCCAAACGCCAAATTTTGATGAACACTGAGTCCTAGAGTTTTTTGCCTTGAAAATGGAAAGGAGAGAGAGAAAAACGGGATTGTGGAAGGAAGAGTAAGGTATACATGAGTTTATATAGATATATATTCTTCGGAAATGACCAATTTGCCCCTGGCGTTACACGTGACCATCTTTTCATCTTTCTCTCTCGGTATAACCCAACTTCACTAAATTTTAATTTCTCACATTATTTCCAACACTCCACATTAATTACTTATTGAAACTTTTCGCGAAACATTTATTCGCACATTTTTGAAATATTTCCAAAAATTCTTAAAAATTACTAAAACTGGAGAGCGTTACATTCCTACCCAAAAATGATGGAAATTTATACTTAGTTATGTGTATATGTGTACTTTTATGAATTATGAAATTATGTTCATACTTTATACGATGAAAATGAATATAATTTGAATTAATTCGTATATATGTATTAAGAAAAAATTGAATTAGAATGTGTATGAATTTGACATGTTCTTTGTTGTTCACTTGTCTTATATTTATATATATATATATATTGATTTAAATGATGGATGGTTGTCCATTTGGTAAGTGTTACTTATTGAGTTTCGCAACTCACGAAATTTGAAAACCTGCCTAGTCCGGGTAGATCTCGTAGGTAATATTTTGGATGGATAGGTGAATAGTTTTGGGACGTTTGACTCACAGTTCGGACGTAAAGTAAAGGTGGGCAGAGCACTGGAAACCTTCTCTCTCCTATTTTTCATATGTGTTTCGGAAAATGTATTTGAAATTTCTTTTTGATAAGGGTTAAATTTTGAGATAGGATTAGATTAAATTCTTTTCCTATATAACCCTAATTGGATTCTGTAAAACTTGTAAATATGTTTTTAGAATTTAGAAAACTTTTATACTAAACTATGATGTTCAGGATTTAGGTATTACCTATAAAAATATTTATATAATATCGGGTAATATTTAAATTTTGGGCGTCACATATTTATATCTTTTTTATTATATTAATTTTTTATTGAACTATTTTAATCAAAAAAAGGTTGCAAATTGCCATAATTCAAAAAAAGTGGCTGTTAAATTCGGGTGCAACATTTAAGGGTATCATAGCAGGGGTTACATTCCCTGCAGACTATGCCAAAAATTGTTTTCATTGCATCATATTTTGCACAATTAAAGAAGTTTGAAATTTATTTATATAGGATGGTGCCTATTCACGACATAATGCACAACATCGCATAGCCCCGTGAGTCAGAGTAGGGGGTAGGGATCCTCCCCAACACCTAATGAGCAGCCTGCACCAATTGTTGTACCACCGTATGACCCATCATATGCTCCTTTTTGGGAGATGGTGTAGAGGATGATAAGGGGACCCGAGGGTCAATAGGGGTTAAATATCAACCATAATTTTGGAAAGGGGCGCAAGCAGTGCGCCAAAACATTTAAGGGTACTACTGATTCCGCAGAGGCGGAAGACTGGCTCAGACACACCGAGCAGATTCTAAATCATATGTGGTGTACACTAGAGCAAAATTTGAGGTGCACTACCTCACTTGTGGAAAAGGATGCATAAAACTGGTGGGAAGCAGTTTCAAGAAGTTAGAACGATCCTCCTACTCTGACTTGGGGAGATTTTTA
The DNA here is from genome assembly GCA_948193385.1 of Breynia disticha f. nivosa. Classification (NCBI taxonomy): domain Eukaryota; kingdom Viridiplantae; phylum Streptophyta; class Magnoliopsida; order Malpighiales; family Phyllanthaceae; genus Breynia; species Breynia disticha. The sequence goes on from CANYCX010562729.1 coordinate 1,979, forward strand.
GAGGATATTTGTAGATAAGTACACTTCCTCACTTTACAAGAAAAAGAAGAAGATTGAGTTTTTTGAACTCAAGCAGAAAGATATGACAGTGATGGAGTATGAGGTGCAGTTCACTAGGCTCTCTATGTATGCGCTGGAGGATGTTACTACTGATCAGCATAGGAGTTATAGATTTGAGAGTGGGTTACGATTTAATATCTGTACTCGGAATTCTATGGAGCCACCCAACTACAAAAGTTTGCTAGAGACCACTATCAGGGTGGAGGAGCTATTGGCCGAGGAGGTCCGAAGAGAAGCAAGAGATAGAAGATTTTTGGTGGTTATAGCTTAGTAGGGAGATGCAAGAGAGCAGATTTCAGATCATCCTATAGTACAAGCGGGGTAGTAGACACTCTTGAGGAGGAGCAGGGAGTGGGAAGGGCTATTCTAGTAGGCCTCCTATTTCTCAGAACCATGAATCTGGTACTCATACGGGCGGAGATACCGGTTCTCTCTGTTACAACTTCCACCAGCTAGGTCATTTTGCCCGGTGTTATTCGTAAGAAAGAAGGACGGAAGTATGTAGTTGTGCATTGACTACTGAATAAGGTAACAATGAAGAACAAGTATCTGTTGCCTTAAATAGATGACTTGATTGATCAGTTGAGAGGAGCAATAATATTCTCCAAAATTGACTTGAGGTATGGTATTGGTAGTTGCAGGTGGAGGAAAGTTCCATACCTAAGATGACGTTCTAGACTCATTATGGCCACTTTGAGTTTACAGTGATGCTATTTGGGTTGACTAACGTGTCAGTCACCTTTATGGCCTTGATGAACAAACTGTTTTAGCCATACTTGGATTAGTTTGTGGTGGCATTCATTGATGATGGTTTGGTGTACTCAAGAGATAGAGAGGAGCACTTCGGGCACTTCAGGGTTGTACTAGAGTTGTTCAAAGTAAGAAAGTTGTACACCAAGTTTATTAAATATGAGTTCTAGATGGCAAAGGTGGTTTTCTTAGACCATGTGATTTTGGCAGAGAGTGTTAAGGCAGATTTGAGTAAGATCAAAGCAGTGAAGGAGTGAAAAGCTCCTAGAAATGTGATGGAGGTGTAGAGTTTTCTAGGTCTAACAAGATATTACAAGAGTTGAGGATTTCTTGGAATTGGCTAGGCCTATGACAACTTTGCTTAAGAAGAATGCTCTGTTCATTTGGAATGAACAATGTCAAGACAATTTTTAAGAGACTAAGAAGAGGTTGGTAGAGGCTTCAGATCTGATGTTACTTACTTGTGGTGGTGGATTTACAGTGTATACGGATGCGTCTGGGGCATGTTTAGGTAAAGTGCTTATGCAGAATGAACTGGTTATTGCTTATACATTACGACAGCTGAGATCGACCGAGGTAAACAACCCTACTCCTGACTTGGACTTGGAAGCGATTATTCATGCTCTAAAGGTTTAAAGTCATTATTTGTACGGTGAGACTTTTCAGATCTTCATAGATCACAAAAGTCTTAAGTACATCACTTCTCAACAAGAGTTGAACTTGATGTATAGGCGATGGATTGAGCTGTTAAAGGATTATAACTACACTATTTGTTGGATCAAGGGTGATCAACATTAAGTCTCTAACTTGGTTTTTATAATGCGAAACTCTTTAAAGTGATAAAGATTGATTTTCAGGCAAAAGATGCAATCTGGACAATATTAACGTACGTTACTCTTTATGATAACGTGAGTTATTCAAGTAGAATCCTAAGAAAACAAGCAGATGAATAATGTAGGTTGAAATGGAGTCAAAATACATTATCCAGATTAACGTACGTTAATATTGAAAATAACGTATGTTAATTTCCTCTGGACTCTCGGCCAAAAGCTTCTATTTTGTTTAAAACTTTCTGAAAGTAGAAACAAGTGAAAGATCAACCAAATGTTTTGGTAACGTACGTTACTAGAGGTAAATGTACATTACAGACTCTGACACAACAATTAATGCATGGGTATTTCAAACTCAAACGGCTAGTTTATGTTTCTAACAACCATAAACACAAGAGATAGGTATAAAATGGTTGAAATAACTGCTGGGAACACAACTATAACTTCAAAAACATAAAGTGCAATCTTATGAATAAAGTTTCCATCAAGTAACAAACATTTGAGCAATTTTTAAGAAGAATATTTGAAGCTTTGTAGAAGCAACTTGTAATTGGTTAGAAGTGCTTGTGTTTAGCTAATTGTTGAAGATAGAAAGCTTGTGGTTTAATCATTGTAATAGAGTTCTCACTTAACTTGAAAGTGATTTGTAAGAGAAACAAATTAGTGGAATTTTGCAAATCCTTAGTAGAGGTACTAAGGTAGTGAAGTAGGCAAGATTGTGCCAATCCACTCTAAATTCTTGTGTTATTTCTTCGCTCTCAACTAGCTACTTTATAATTTTTCATTAATTTTGTAAGAAATGAAGAAAAGGGCACGATTCAAGATTCAACCCCCTTCTCTTGAATCGTATACTATTGAGTATCATCCGGGAAAGGCGAATGTGGTTTTCGATGCCTTGAGGAGAAAAGGGAGAGAGGATGAGGATTCTATATCCTAAAGAGCACAATCTTTATTCACATTACGGGAGCTCAGAGTGCAGTTGGATTTGATTGAGGGGAAGATGTTGGATAACATACGACTGAGACTTTGTATGAGATAGTTGATTGTAGAATGACAGAAAGAGGATGAACACTTGATGTAGATTAAAAAGAAAGTGGAAAAAGGAAAGGCGACTATGGCTCATCGTTTAGATGACGACATATTTTTTACTACAAGGGACGGTTGTGTAGGCCGTACTCGAGATATGAGAGATATGTATTGTGGGTGAATATGAAGCAAAAGATTGCTGAGTTCGTAGCTCGATGTTTGGCTTGCTAGCAGATCAAAGCAGAACATCAAGCTCCAGCTGGGAAGTTTAGGCCGTTAGAGATTCTTGAGTGGAAGTAGGGAAGATCACTATGGATTTCATTGCGGGACTACTAGGGATGTTTAGACGCCATGATGCTATTTGGGTTATAGTGGACAGGCTGACAAAATTGACACACTTCTTAGCTATACGACAGGCTGACACACTAGACAAGCTTGCAAGTTTGTATGTCACCGAGATAGTGAGGTTGATGTCAATTGTATCAGATTGAGATCCATAGTTTACCTCGCAATTCTGAAGGAGTCTAAGGATGCGGTGGGACCCAGATTGTAGTTTAGTATCGTATTCCACCCTCAGATCGATGAGCACTCTGAGAGGACTATTCAGATAGTGGAGGACATGATGAGAGCTTGTGTACTAAAGTTTGGGGGTAAATGGGATGATCATTTACTGTTGATAGAGTTTGCCTACAATAACAATTATCACTCGAGCATTGGGATGACACCATATGAGGCATTATATAAGAGATGATGTTAGAGTTTAGTACATTGGGATGTTGAGGGTTTGTGACAGATAGTAGAACATCCTCTTCTTTACTGTATTAATTACGTATTAGTTAATTATTTAACCATATAAATACGTATATTTTAAAACTTTTCTCTTAATATGTATCCATTTCATTATCGTTATTCATCATTCATCTTTTTTCTAATTGAATTCCACAAATAAACAAGTATTTTAATTTATAGTTGCTCCATTATATACTTAGAATATTGATCGTCTTAGTTAACACATCTATGGATTAAGCTTCGTGTTAAACTAATACACCCTCTATTCTTTCTTATGCAAGTTCATACTTTATGTAGAATTGCTTCTTATGCAAGTTCATACTTTATGTAGAACTGCTATATAACGGCTATAACTTGAATATGCCTTAATTAAAAGTTCCATTCCTATAAAACCAATATTAACATACACCTCAACCAGTCATAATAGTCTCAACTAGCAACAAACTCATATATATACATATATAAAAAAAACAATGTCAACATGCAAACATCCCTAGCAATCTCTCAGCAAAACATGCTATATGAACAAGCAAAGCATGCAATAACACTCAAAATCCTAAGCCCAACTCTAACGAGGAGAGAGAAAATGATCCGAGAATAGCAGTCGACCCACTTGTCAAGTCTGAACCTCTACCTTTGCTCTCTAATAGATCCTGAAACAAAAATCACAACTGCGTAAGTTGCTGGCTCAGTGAATAGTCATTAAATTAACAAATCTATCATTTGATCATATACATTCATTATCAATAATAACAAATAACTGCAATATAATAAACCATATACATTTCCAGATATTCATTCTATAAATCAGATAATGATAATCTTGCGAGTTTGTCTGTTTATCATGCAACGTAATCGATTATCTGTACAGTAACATAATAATGTATTGTAAAAATCCGTCTACAAAAATGATCCTATAAAAAGGATCCCCCCTCTATAGTATAAACCCCTCTACGTATGATCGATCATATATCACCAATCCTCACCTTAACATATCAACACCATATCATCACCATTCATATCATATTCACATATATCGTATATCGCAACATACAATCGCATAGTGTGAAACGTAACGTACCTGTTTGCACTTTTGTTTTGTAAGTACCTGTTCGCATTTCGATCATATGAATATATATTCGTTACCATTTTATACCATTTGCAATTCATATAGTCTAACGATCAATCATTCATTATCGCATATTCAATTGCATAATCCATATATAAATTCGTATTTAAAGTGAGACTACTCACATGTCAACTGAAGTACTCAGACCTCTCTATGCTCTGGTACTGCCCTAACCGTCTGGTTTGTCGGCCTATAAATATATGTATAACTCTTTCTATAAGATCTAATATGTCAAAACTCATAATGAATGCCCTAATAATTTTATTACATTTACTTCTCGATCTTACAAACCCTAAACCTAACCCTAGAAATTTTTGAATTCATTTTATAACAGCAATTTACTAAATTTCAATAGATTCTATATCAATTCTACTCATTTCAATAATTAATTCAATAGTAAAGCTAATAAAATCTATAAAACTTTACGATAAACTTTAGGTTTTACCTGTTTCGACTATAACGCTAGATTTCTTGCTCGAGATTATGATTGATTCGATAACTCGAATCAATTTCCTTACTTTAATCTCTAACTCTCTTACTAAATCTCTCTCCCTTTCCTTGATTCTCTCTATTTTCCTTTCTCTAAAGCTTTGATTTGGTTTGTGAAAGTTCTGATAAATTTTTCGAGCAATTGAAACTTATACTATTTTCCCAGAAACAGTCAACTACGCGTGGTGGGCATGAAGTATGTGTGGTCGTACCACACATTTTTCACTCCCCATCACGTGTTCTTAGTTGTTTTGATGGTTTCTCCTTTCTTTTGGTTACTTAATATAACCTTTTATCACCCTTCTATCAACTGTTCCTACCTTTATTTCTAATCATTTATTTTTTTCATTTTTATTGAATAACTTCATATTTTTTTATTAATCGTTTACTTATAACATTAAGTACATGCTTTTGGGACGAGGATGTTACAGATAAAGGGACCATAGTTGGTTCAGCAAACCCTCTAGAAAGTGAATATGGTAAAAAGGTGTATGCAGGTAGCACAGGATAGATAGAAAAATTACTTTGATAGGCACCATCGAGAGGTTATATATGAGGTAGGAGATAGAGTGTTCCTCTGGGTTCTACCGTGGAGAGGGAGGAAAGTTGAGTCAGAGGTATGCAGGGCCATACGAGATTATAGAGAGAGTGAGACCATTTGCCTACAAACTTCAATTGCTAGAGGAGTTGTCCTGACTCTATAATGTATTCCACGTATCTATATTGAGGAGGTACCGAGTAGACCCGAGTCACGTGCTGAGGGCATCATAGTTAGAGATTGCAGAGGATCTCATCTTTAAAGAGGAGCCAGTAGAGATATTGGACCGATAGGTTAGACAGTTACAAAACTAGGAGATCCCAATGGTAAAGGTGAAGTGGAGTTCTCACTTACATAAGGAGGCTACCTGTGAGGTGGAGACCATATGCGAGAGCGGTATCCGCATCTATTTCCAAAGGCTTGATGAGATTTGAGGTATGCTTTAACTCCTTGGTTGTGTTAAGTTGAGGGCTTTAAGTTGGTTGATTAAGTTGGGTTACTTTAGGTTTGACTGCATTAAGGTCGAGCCATTAGAGAATTTAGCTTGTTCAACTTTCGGGGACAATTTTCTAAGGGAGAGCTTTAATGCCCCGAAAAATATTAGAATTAATAAATATGAAAAAATAGGATTAAGAAAGAATTAAATCGAAAGGAAACTAAGTAAAATGTAGAAAATAGTAGATGAACACAGGTGTGGGACCATCGTGCCACAGGGCGTGCTCATGCCTGCTGAAAAAGATCAACACGAGCTGGAGCACGAGGAGTGTTGAACTCGTGCCAAAGATGCAGAGAACGACCTCTAGCACGGGCCATGCCGAGGGGCATGCCGGATGTTAGAACAGAATTTAGAATACAGGAAACACTATTCTAACGAGAAAAACTTACTAAGAAACTTACCAAACACACTTAGAGAACCTAGAGCTATTTGAGGGATGATTCTTGACTAGAGTTGGTGAATTTTTACATGAATCAATCGTGTATAAGGTAAACTCTAACTCTTTGTGTATTTAGAGTAAATTTTTGGAAAATTTGGGTATAAAAGACGATTTCAATTTGAGAGTTTGAGATGAAAATGGATGAATTGTGTGGAAATATTTATTTATATTATTGTGTGATAATTATGTTATAGGAGGTAATTTGTGAAACCCGGATCAGAGTTCAGCCATGAGCCTAATTTTGTAGATTTTGAGGTAAGTGCCGACAACACTTACGATTGTATGGCTTGCATCTGTATGGTTAATCATGTATGATAATTGTTACATTCATTTTGAAATGGTAGCAGAAAAAGTGTCTTAAATGGAGTTGAATGGGTGTCATCTTGTATGGCTTATGTGGAAATGATATGATTTGAGATGACAATTATATTCTACGAGGATACATGCTTGACTTGATATGTGTGCTAAATGTATTGATCATAAACATGAGAAATTGCTATGCAATGTGATATTATGTAGAGTATAGATATGGTTTTACATGCATGGTTTTAAACTAATGTGATAGCTTCCGCATATGTATATTTTTTTGTATATAGTATAACTCTGGCTAAGGTTTCAAATTAATGTATGTATATCTCTTTTATTATATTAAGTGTTTTGTTGAACTACTTTAATAAAAAAATGGTTGCAGATTTTTATAATTATTCGAAAAAATGGCTTTTAAATTTGTCTACGACACTAGCACTCTGTCTGAACCAGATTCTGTTCAATTGAGTATGAGCCTGTAAAGGTGAGTGATTCATTGATAGTTTCTTTGGCTGATCACAGTAGTGTTCTTGGTGTTTCTTTGGAGTTTTGTTAAAAGCATACTTTGAAGGTAATCAATTTTAGCCTTACTTTTTTTTTTCTAGGCCTTAATGTTTGTAGAAAATTATTGAGTAAAATCTTTGAATGACATGTTTTTATATTCTGTTGTGTTGATTTTTTTATTGAAATTACACATTAGAAGCTTGTATGATTTTCATCAAAGATGCACTGTCGAACTCGAACTTAAACTCCTAAATATTGCCTTAATACTTTCTTCTAAGTATTGTATTCTTCATTTAAATCCTATTATTTCTCTTATCATTGACCTTTGGTCTCTTATATTATAGATTATGGGTTAACCAAGGTAATTCCTATCAATTTGATGTCAAATTATTTGCTTTAGAATTAATTTAAGATTTCACAATCTAACGTGATGAGAGTATTAAGGATCATGTCAAACATACATTGTCACATACAAATACGCATATTCGCATACACACATATGCTCACACGTCCACACACGCCCCATATACATGCCCACACACACACACGCATGCACCTGCTCATACACACACCTTTATACATCCACATGCACGCACACGTACACGTACACATGCATACAAGCACACACATGCCCACACACCAACACACATGTATACGCACTTGAACGAATACGAGTGCACGCACACACATTCATACACACACACCCCCACACCTATGCACACGACCACGCCTACACACTCAAGCCTACACACACCCACGCCAATACCCCATACCCACACACACACCAAAGCCACGCGTCTACGCCAACCCACCCACCCACCCACACACACCTACGCCCAATTACATCCACCCTTAACCACGCCTGCGATTGCCCGCTCACACACTTACACCCACACTTACACACCCACACTTACACACCCACACCCACCCATCTAGACACCCACCCCATACCCACCCACACGCCCACCCACACACCCTTACCCCTACATCCACACACACACCCACACACATATGCCCACCCGCACACCCGCACCCATACACACACATACCCCTACTTGCACCTACACATCCATACACACCCTCACCCACACCAACCCACACACATATATCCACACCCACACACCCACCCACCCCTTACCCAAACCAACACCCCTGCTGACGCCCACACATACGGACATGTCCCACTAACACACACGTTCACACACACGCATATCCACATATACACACATGTACACCCACACCTACCCAGCCATCTGCACACACACACAAATATCATTTTTATAGGAAATTTCACATTCTCAATCCAAATCATAATTTGGCACACCCATGTGAATGTTTGATGGTTTGTCATTTTTTATTAAATAAATCATCCACTAATCAATTGAAATAAATCATGGATGCATACACTATATTTTTCTCAATAATGAAATGTATATTTTCTTATGCATTTCTTTCTCATTTATTTTATTATATTATCTCATTTCTTTTTCCATGCACCCACTAATACCTTTTTTTGGCAAATTCATGCCTTAAAAACTTGATTTCAACACTAATTTTCTTTTTCTCATTTTCTCCTGATTTTTGCACTCATTGGCACCCACAAATGGAAGTGCATGCTTTGACACCTTGTCATTTTTTCTCATTTCAATATAATGTACCCCTTGGCTCCCATAAGCAGCATCACATGTCATAAGCCATTGACTCTATTTCATTTCTTTCTTTCTTTTCATGCATCCATTGGCGCTCATAAGTGGCAACTTGTTTTGTGAGCCCCTGACTCTTACCATTCTTATTTAGTTCACTTTATAGTGCTTCTTTCATTCTTATTAAATCTATACTAAATGATGCAATGAAATGGATATAGTGAATATCATGAACATTCTCAAATAAAATCATAATTTTCATATAATCATTAATATATCTCCATTCATCAATTGTTCTTTTCATCAACTCTTATACTTAATCACAATAATATTTCTCAATGACAATTGAATCATCATCAAGCTTAATTTATTTTCAACATCATATCATCCATAATTAAAAAAATTAGAATCTCATGACATTCTCAACCATCACACTCATTACAACATCATCATATCATTCAACTATTCATATTTATTAGTATTATAGATTAACCATGACATAATGGATTTTAAAATTTTTTTATTCTTTCGGTTAATCTAAAAGAATCATACCCATAATATTATAAAATGAAAGGAGAAAATTAATACCTTTAATTTTTTTAGATTGTCAAAAATATTTGTAGTTGAATTGTAAGGACAACCCTTGAATGACTCTGTAACGTCCTAAAAATTATTGGAATTTAAATATTTTGAAAATACACTAAAAGGGGATCGAATCAAATTGATTTAGGTAAGAATTGGGAAAAATAGCTGTCAGCACGCTCGTGCAGCATGCCCCGTGCTCATGGGTGCAGACGAGCACAAACTCATGCTCATAACCTGGAAAACAACACGATCCGTGTTAAATTGATTACAGAATGAGATCGTGCACAACTGAACAGAAACTCGTGCTGAGAGAACATGACACAACCATATGGCATGACCTGTGTTTATGTCGGTTGACTAGGAATATACAGAATTAATCAACTAAAGCTTATTTCATTTGTAAACAGAGTAAAACAAGCTAACAACACAATTCTGAAACTAATTACGTTCCAACAGCATAGAGGAGCAAGGAAACATCATAATTCTTGCCAAAAATCAATTCAAAATGCATTAAAGGTAAGTTTTTTTCTTACATATGCTTTTAATGTGATAAATTGAGTTGTTTGCATTGTTATGATGGAATTTAGGGTTGGAATTTATTGCTAGAAATGAGGGGAATAATATTTTTGAGGTTTAGTGCATACTTGAAGATGAATTGGACTATAAGTAGAGGATTGAAGTTGATTTAGATTATGAATAAGAAGCTTTAGGCTTGGTTAAGGTTGAATTCAATTTGTATATGATAGTTAATGGGAATTTCAACCTTATGATATTGTTGTACAGGAGAAAGATCTGTACGATGTTGATTGGATCGAGGTTAGAGCCCGACATGAAGGTTACATGTTTCTATGTGAAGGTTACACGTTTCTATCAATATTGCCCTGTGCTTTTTTTATTTATGAAAACATGTTATAAGCTGTGTGCATAATGAATCCGGTGTGAATGATTGTGCTCTATGTGAGTATGGTAACTTTGTGCTAAGGATATGTTTATTAGTTATGCATTCATACATATCATATAATTGATCGGCTCTAGCAAGTGCACTAGAATCAATGTAGTTTTACCTCAAAAGTGGAACTCCCGGGATCGAATCTCTCGAGGAATGTAGTAATTATGTTGATTCGGTGCTAAAACGGAAATAAAAGAAAGTGATAAACATGATAGGTTGGTGTGTGATATCAAGTGCGAATAGTAAAAATAGATAAAAGTAAGAGGTAAAAACAATAATGAAAAGTGTTGGGTCTTCCTAGAACTCCATAGACTTATATTTGGTTTCCCAATTGGTTTTGAAGCCAATGAAGGTGTTCTCGCACTATCCTCAATCAAGA
>CANYCX010562749.1:0-13294 GCA_948193385.1 Breynia disticha f. nivosa
TTTTTTTTATTTTACTTTATATAAATTTGAATCAAAACAATACTTTTTCAGTCAGAAGATTCATGTATAAAATATGATCTAGTACCACAACTTCAGCAAAATATGATCTGGAATCGTCTCGCTGCTGGTTATGCATCAACCTCACAAACTTAGGTTCCATCTCAAACGACACACCAACGACTGAAGGCAACCTTGCAAAATTCTACTATGAAATATTGGGAGGTTGTGAATTGGATTATATGGCAATCGTGCTTGCTGCTGGATTACTACTATTCTACTGCGGCTTGCATCTTAATTAGTTTGTAATTAGCCCTAATTCGATTGGGTTGATTGCATATTTACGGTTTTTTGCACTCTTACTTGTTAAATTAAAAATATACCTCAATTATGAGTAGATATAGTTTATATACAGTTTATATCAATATAATATTTAACTTAACCGACAAAAAATTTATATATAAATTAAGCTTTAAAAAAATTATAAAAATATAACAGTTTAATATATATTAAGCTAGAAGTTTATATTAAGTTTAAATCTACGTAAATAGAAATGAATTTATACATAAAAATATTTAAATTTATATATAAAATTAATATGAAGTTTATATAAAGTTTATATCAAGATTATATTAAGTTTATATCTACAAAAATTAATTTTGTAAAAAGTATAATTAAAAAAATTAAAACTACAATTTCTAAAAAATGTTTTAAAACAACCATGTCAAAAGAGATGAGTTTCCATCCATGGATTTTTGTCCATCTTATCCTCCCCTGGATTAGACCACTCAACCGTACAATCTTCCCCATTCAGTTTTATCAAATCTAACACTTCCAACTAATACGGAAATCTAAGCATCGACATGTTCTTCCTTCGATTTGCCCCCACCCCATTTTCAATTATTTGGTGTACGTTATCTCAGATAGTCAATGCATTAGCCAATAAATTACGTTCCTAATCACCTGCAAATTTTGTTCAAACACAAGCTGTCATGTTAATTGTCACTTCTGATATCAAAAGAGATCTATTGATAAGAAAAAAAAGGATCTTGTACTCCATAAACAGTTATTAATTTCCAAATTAATCGGTCCAAAACCACCAACTGTAAAACAGTTTTTAGTAGTGTTTTGTTGAGAATGTATCTCACATTCGATGAGAAGAATAATATAAAGTGATTTATAATGAGATAGACTGTGAGTCTTATACAAGTTAATTGATTTTGTATTTAAGGATTTACAACATTTATTATTCATAAGCTCACACACGCAGGTAGTGGTTCATAAACTTTAACATGACATCAGAGCAATTAAAATATGTTCAAACTTGTTAGATTATGTGTAGGGTCGTACTTAAGTGGAGGCTCATTCCCCCACCGACCCCGACAAAATTCTTTATAGTAAGAGGGTTTTTCCGCCGGTTGGATGATAGATGATCTCCCCACGAATTATCGTCAAATTTGTTGGTTAAAAGTTATGGTCATTAACTGGCCGAATTTAATGTCTCTCTATAATTTGCTCATGGGGTCGGTCCTGCGCCTGAAATTAGATTAACGTTGGTAAAAATAGATCGAGATGATGTGTGTTATAGCGGTGGGATATAATGAAATGAGCACTTAGCCATATCTTGAGCACCTTTCTTTAATGTTTCGAAACAAAACCATATGAAGAGATTACATATTTCCCACTCATCTAGACCATTAGGTATACAACAAAAAGATCAAATTTGTGGTATCATATTTTGTATTGGAATTCCATTTTGCATATCAACCCAAACACAGGAATCATTCTGTTGCTTCAACTCTCATCCACCTTCATGTGTAGCAGACATAGACCAAATGTTGATATTCCTCATTCAATCTCATGCTTGCGATCGTTCAGATGTTGAAATAAGGGTCTCATGTTGACATCCATCGTCTTCATGTCCACCAGAGGCGTTGCTTCTGGTTGGTTTCGCATTCCTATAAATTGCATATAGCACCAACTGTGCTACTCCCAACAAGAATCCTGCCCCGTTTGGCACCTATTGGGAAAAGAAAAGGCGGTTAAAGTTGTTTAAGATGTATTTGATGAGTTATGAATGGAGTTACAGTAACCATTAAAGAAAATTATAGCATGCAGAGGAGAGTGAAAATATGGGTTACCCCGAGAAAGACATCGCGAGTAAGAACAGCGTAAAATGTCCAAACGGCACCGTTTAGGAATTGGAAAAAGGAGAGCCAGAATGGCATGTACTCCACGCTCTTTGTCGTCACCACAGTTTTCTGAAAATGAAGAAAACAAACACCTTACAAATATTTTGAACTTATAAAATAGGAACGACTTTTTAAGATTTTTTTTTTTTACATTTTTTATCTTACTTCCACTCAAATTTCTCTCTAATTTAATTTGTTATTAAACTTTGCGCTGAAATTTGACAAAAAATTGTGTAAAAAAGGGACACTCACAAGTTAATTTCCGTTTGTTTTTTGGAAAATAATTTTTTCAGGAAAAAAATATTTTTTATAAATTTTAAATCTCATTTTTAAAATAATATTTTTTGTTGTTTTATTTTCAAATATTTGAATATATAATAAAAATATAATTTAATATTTTAATTAATAAAATATTTTCTTTAAAAATAAGTTTAAAATAAATATTATTATTTTGTTAATTTTTAAATTATAATTCAATTAATTTATTTTCGATGAAATTTGACTCAAATACCATCAAAGGCCGTCACCGCGCATTTTACCACTGCGCCCCAAAACATTCGAACTTCGACACAATCATTATTTTTCCAACAAACTTTTTTATGTGACGAAAATTTTTAACTGCAAATATTTAAACTACATATAATATGAAAAAAATATTTTTTAAAGCTATATATATTTAGCAACATAAGAAGTATATGCAGCCAAAAAATATGTATATCTCAAATTCTATTCAATAATATGGTTGTAATATTAAAGTATTTAATGCAGACTATACAAGTTCTAAATTACGTGCACACTGCATTTATTATATTGTCATTATCTGGAATTCAACTTTCAGACACGTTTTCAGAATTCTTTTTTTACTAAATTTACGTCGTCAAGTGGCGAAGAAAAGTAAACTTTAAATGATGAATCTGAGAAAAGTGAAGAACTCACCATGGCAGCTAATGGTGAACTGTACATGATGATGTTAAGACCAGCGCTTAAGAACCCTATTGCATCAATCCGTACATCTCCTTTCAATGCCAACCATGTCACAAGAATTGCTGCCACCAGAAATCCCACATCTAACAACCCCGCAAGTATGGCTGTTTTTGCCTGCAACTCAACATATAATTACCACGTTAATGGTGACGAAGAAGAAGACGACGACGAAGAAGAAGAAGAAGAAGGTTTTGAGATAATATTGAAGACGTACCCTCATTTTTGCAGGTGCATAGATAAGAAACAAAGTTACATAAATGGTTTCAACAATGACACCAAATCCATTAACAGTGGAAACAAGATAAGCTCCTGGCTTGATAATTCCATAATAGGTCCATAAAGACGAGTTCAACAAAGTACAAACGTAAGGAATACTCTCAAAATCCTCCGTCGATCTGTTCTTCACTATTCTCCAGAAAGTCCCACTACAAAAGTTCAACAAAAACCCTTAACTAATTTCTCCATTTCATCCAAATATATACAAAATAAATCAAGAAAAGTTTAAGCAATGAACTTACACTGGTGAAAGAAACATGAGCACTGAGATCACATTGCCTGAATAAGTCAAAGCAGATCAACATCAAACATGTGTATATGTATTGTATGTATACAGCAATGAACTTGGCCATGCTTTGTCTTACTCACCTATGACTCCGACAAAGAAACTCAAGCTTTCCATATTTGGTGAGAAAGCTTGAATGAGGGACTAAAAATGGTGGATCAGATATGATCTGTCAGGGCAGGAATTAGATATATGGATTGTAGAAACAAGGAAGAAAGAAATATAAAGGAGAGAGAAGTACGAGTTTGTTTTATTCAAAAGTGCTACCTGCTCCAGGATAGATAAGAGAATGATACTGTAACCTTTGAAGGAGTGAATATATGTATTCTGAACAACGTTGGTGACTACCTCGGCTTTTACTATTCGTACCCGTAAAAAAGAGATTCAACGAGATAATGAATTGTTACCGTTAGATACGAAAAAAATAAATTTGGATTTTTAATTTTACTAAACAAATAAGATTAATATTTATGTCTTCCTTTGTTTATTTAGTGTAAAGAGATAAAGAAAATATTATGAAAATGAATGAAATTGAAAATGGGAAGCTGGGAATCTTGGTGAGGCTAGAAGTTAATGCTGTAAACGTGGTCTTAATTAATTAGAAATATGGATTTGTTGGATATAGTAAAGTACTTGATTAAGGTAATTAATTAATTAATTAAACTCGATCTATATCAAAATTAATATAAGAAAAAGTTTCACATATGACATGTCATCATGCCTATTTGTGGAGCATAGGGTAAACTAGAATTGAGAAACCATCTTTTCAATTATTGTTTTGATAACAAGAGAGATGGCATATGCACCTAACGAACAAACGATATCATAGAAAAAAAAAACACAAGTTGCTCACTATGAGATTTGTTGCAAATTGCAATATAGAACCAAAAAGCTATGATTAGGTATGAAAGTGGGAAATATATAATAGATATGTGAGGAAATATTATACGAACTCAATATAAACGAGTTTGGGACAGATACGCATATTAAAATTACTAGCCGTTACGAGTTTGAGATGGGTTTAAATTCACCTCACCGAATACCCTAAACTTGAATTCACTTATATAGACGTCTATGAACACAATGTTAATTTTTGATGAATATATACGTGCACGTCATAACATTATGTGTTAGTCAGCACTTTGTTTCGAGATTCGACAAATAACAATGGATCGGAGTTCTACTTTTAACAATCTAATCTTTTCCTCAATAACAAGCATTGCAGTTTGGTTTCAAAAAAAAAAATTGCAGTTAATGTAAATGTCTCGTTCCCATGTATATGAATTGTATGCGGATGAAATTCACGAACCTTTGGATGCTAAAATACGTCGTTTAAAGTTGTGCGGATGAGAATGACACCTGAGGAGAGAGCACGCATGGTTGTCAATTTATGTTAATATAATCGTAATCGTGTCTTGTCATATTTTATGAAATATTCGTGTCGTATTTTAAACACATATTTACAAATAGTGTCATCGTGTCGAAAATTGAGAATTCCCCTAAATTTTTCTTCTCTTTTTTACCTTAACCCTCAGGCAGGAGAAAGACGTGAATTTTTTTTTTGTCTGAACAACGAGGTGTTCTGAACATCCCAGACTAATCTCCGTTCGAGTCGAACATGACCAAAAAGGCAACAAAGCTTGATAATTGTTTGTGTAGATATTTGAAATTTGTGTGATAAGGAGATGAACACATAAATATATTATACAATAAAGATTAATAATTTGATTAGGTGGAACCTGGATTTTGACGTTTGACCAACCTAATGGATCGTGAATCACGTGTCTTCTTTCCTCCACCTTCATCATAGCGTAACGTTGTTCCCATTCACTTTTTTTTTCATATATTTAGTCAGTCATGTCTTTGGTAAATTTTAATAAGAGGCTTTTAAGTAGGGAACTCAACGAAGCCCCTTCTTCGTTTAACTGAAAATGTACAGATTATGTAAAAATTAAAACTGTTTTTACTGAATAAATTAAAGACCCAGATTTATTTTCACTAAATCAAACGACAGAGACACACTGCCTCAATGAGTCCCACTTTGAGGGAATCACCATAAAACTCCCCCGTGTCTTTAAGTATACGAAAGGATGAAAATTTAATTAAACAAACCTTTGGAATTAAAATATCTATTTCCAAAAGCTCTCTAACAAGGTTACAACATTTGAAAAAAAAAAATAAACAGAGAAATGGATTAATTCCCATGAAAAGCTTCACTGGCAAATGAGTCACTCGAATGCGAGTTCAATCTAATTAATTCGACAGAATAGCAGGCTGATCTTTTCGGGGAAAAAAATATACAATAGAGAGTGGATGAGGGATCAAAGAATAAACTATGATGGATCCATGCTTGCATGACTCACGAGGGGGAATAAAAATATGAGAATTAAGTGAAATACCCAACAGCTTTGCTGTGTTTTAATTGTTTAAAACACTAAACTAAACTTGCTTTCCTTATAAATTGCATTTTAATCCTCCAAGTTGTTATAATGCATCGACTACAGATCACAACAAATTTGGCAGGTCCACGATCCTCTCCAGGGTGGTTTGTCCAGTAATGTCTTGTCACATAATTAAAAATAAATTCTAAAATATTTGTATTTTTTTAAACTAAAAGATCATCTAAGGCACATTATTTTCATATCCAGATCCTACATGCATCAAAGAGATCTACAGATTTGCTATCAAATGTGACAACATGATGATGGGTCTCTATTAAATTAGCTCACCAAGTCAACCAGGCAAATAATTTTTATTTTTTTCCCCATATTAACAAAATTTTATTTCACTGCTCAGTAATATACTAAAGCGTGAGAAACGTACTTTGCAGTGAAAATGCGAGGAGTCCAACTGATCTCACATCCTTGATTTTGCTTGTTCAATCGGAGCACTCTGCAAACACAAACATATTAAAAAATGAGGTTGCAGACATCATTAGAGCTGGCAAGTTTATCTATACAGAGCAAGAAAAGATCATTTAGCCGCCAAAGTTATGGCTACGTATATGTGGCCAACTACGAGCCTTATCTAATTGATTTCTTAGAAGAGGCTGGGGAGTTAAAGCTTAAACATCTCTTACCAGGGAAGCACCCTTCGCAGCTCTTTCAGCTAAGAAAGCACAAGGCTTAAAGAATTCGCCGTATGCCTTTGACCACTCCTCCAATCTTGAATAGATGTACTTAGATCCAAGAGAGTCGGCCCAGAACATAATACCTCCCCTGATGCACAAGACAAATTAATGAATGAAACCTTGAACAAAATCTGAACGAACTTTTAATACATAAAACATACAGACCTGTATGGAGGAAAACCCATGCCCATAACAGATGCAATGTCAAGGTCAGCAGCTTTTACGGCAATTCCTTCAGCGAAGACTCTGCATGCCTCGTTCACCACTGGGAACAATATCATCTCAATAATATCCTTTTCTGGTAATTTCACTAGCTGTCCAAAAATTAATCAAACAGTATGAGAGAGAGAGAGAAATAGAAAGAAGTTTCAAATTGGAAGGCATTAAACTATTTAATTATTTATTTAAATCATAGATAATGAGTTAACATTTTATAATTAACGCACCTTGGGATCAATGGAAGCACCGGAAATGCTTCTTGCCTTCTCGATATATTTCCTTAGTTCTGGATCCGGGCTAGCTTTGCGTTTGTCATTATAAATGTAGAACCCTTTACGAGTAGTTTCACCTGAGATAGTAGACCCAGCAAAATAAGTACAGTTACTAAGAAAACTGTCAAATGGATAATTACATGCTCCACATGTTTGGTTGTACCAAGTTTACAGCTCACACTCAGCAAGAAAGAAAACTACCAGCCCGTTTGTCCTCTTGCATCATTGGGAGAAGCATAGACTTGTATGTCCGCTCAGGGAAATTTTCAATGAATTGAATGCCAGTAGCAACTGCCACTCCAAAACCAACCAGGTCAGCCAACCTGCATCCGCAAATTGTTAGAAACTTTTCAACTTGAGATAAAAGGATCAGAACATTAAGCAGAAATAAGCTATCAATGACATAAGTTCTCCGATCTATATCTATATATTAAAGTAAAGAGGAAATTGATGCTTATAATTGCGACACTTAGCTTTGTATATAAGTCATATGTCACACTTATAATTAAACAAATATTTTTAGATGTAAGGATAAAATGAAACTATTTTTTTTGCAGTATGTGATAAATCATATCAAATTAAAAATAATTATTCTTGGTTGTATAAAAAAATCATAACAAAATAAGAATAATTATAGATTTATTTTTTAATATTGTAAATATTTATAAAATTAATACTATCATAACACACGGCATTCTGCCGCATTGCGAGGATAGAGTGGCTAGTTACTTTAAAAGGGGAAATATTGGAACAATTACCTGAATGGACCCATTGGCATTCCAAATTTGGTGATAACCCTATCAATGTGATAAAGATCTGTACCACGTTCAACCATCAAAATAGCAGCTTGGGTGTAAGGGAAGAACATCCTGTTGACAGCAAAGCCCGTGCAATTGCCAACAACAACTGGAGTCTTCCTTATTTTCTTTCCAATATCCAATAAATCCACTATAGCTTGGGGAGATGTGTGATACGTACGGACAATTTCCAATAATGGCATAACATGAGCAGGACTGCATTAGAGACAGATCAACACTGTGCCACTTACATGGAGGTTTAGAAGAAATTACACCAGATAGTACCTGAAGAAGTGAGCTCCAATAATCCGATCTTGTGATTTGGTTTTCTGGCCAATCAGATTCAAGTCAATTGTAGAAGTGTTACTAGCAAGTATGCAATGTGAAGGGCAGTACTTCTCAAGATCAGCAAATATTTGTTGCTTCAGGGAAACATTCTCAATAACAGCCTGTTACAATTAGCAAGAAGAGAATGACAAATTTCTTTATCAGATTTCAAATGCAAGGAGATTTTCAATTTCATAGAAGAAATGTCCAAAAATATTAAATGAGAATCGATAATATTTGTTCTGAAGTACCTCAATAACCATGTCCACATCTCTAAAACTTTCATAATCAAGCGAACCCTTTAGAAGAGACATTGTTTTCTCAAACTTTTCTTGAGACATTTTCCCTTTCTTAACTCGACTTTGTAGATTGGCTAAACGAAAATAAGAGAAAATATTTTAACAATAATATAAATTTTAACTGAATAGAAAAACTATGATAATATGACATATATTGAACATATTATCTCAAAACAAGCCTAAGGAGCCTCACCTCTGACTCTATCAATCCCAGCCTGCAAGAACTTGTCATTGACTTCTTTCATAATCACTGGATAATTGCCGAGTATCAAAGCAGTTGCAATTCCAGAACCCATCAGTCCTCCACCAAGTACAGCAACCTTATTCACTCGTCTAGGCACCAAGCCTCTATCGGTAATTCCAGGTACCTTATCAAAACAAAGACAAATTCCCCCCCTTAGTTAAATCTAAAAAGAAAAATGTTTCAGATGCTTAAAATTTAAGTCGAAGAAGCAAAGCAACATAAGAATATCATTGAAGATACTAATGTAATTATTCCTGTTTTTATTGCGCCACTTAAAGCACATTGACTGAACTTGGATGATCATATGTTTTATCATGTTAGAAAAAGAAAAAAGAAAATCCTGTGAAGATGCAATGGATGAAACTTTATCAACAAACTCAAACATAAGGATTAAAAAGTAGACCACATGGAGAACTAATTTTTTTTTTAAGTATATTCAAAATTCATTAGATGAAGATGAACCAATTAAAAAGTCACGGAAAAATGAATTAAAACCTTTGTTGTTCCACGTTGTGCAAAAAAGATGTGGACCAAGCTCTTGCAAGTGTCAGATTGTACAAGTATTTGGAACTCCTCAAATTCCTGCCAAACATCAGATGTCAGTTTGCACAAATTTCAACTGAGCTGAGATTACAACACACAATAAGTATGTTAAAATTTGGATAAATACCTTCCAAAGACCTGCTCGAGGACTGGAAACTATACCCTCTTCAACAACATCAATGCAGACTAAAGGATGTTTGAGATTTGGAGCTCGTCTTCGGGCTTGCGCTCTTGCAAACTTGAATATTTCCCTTGCCTCGGCAAATGAATCTAACTTGTCAGTTCTATAAAGACTTAAAACCCAAGGTTTCTTGCCATCCAACATATCCAGGGCCCATTGACGTGCAGCACTCGTCAACTGACTAGCTGGAACAACCGCATCAACTAGGCCCAGAGAATGTCCCTCCTCTCCTTTAACCGGCTTTGATGTCTAATTGAAAGCAGATTGCAAACAGATAGATTGATAGATTAATTGAAATCACATGGTTCAGTAAAAAGAAGACAAGAAAAACCCAACAAATGAATACCAGCATCATTTCAAGGCCCTTTGATATACCAACAAGACGAGGAAGTCTTTGTGTTCCTGATACAGTATGGACGGATTAGCATGACATATGAATTAAATTTTCACTTCCAATTTCTCCCTCGTATTCAGAGCTCAACCATGAGTCATCCAGAGGTCTTACTATATTGCTCCATGAAGAGGTAGTCAAACAAATTATAGCTCAGAAATCATATATTGTTTTTTGTCTCATTTTATATCAAATCTACATTACTAATACACCAGAGAATTGAAATTGAAACAGTAGAAATGAACAGCTATAAATGATCTGCAAATACCTCCAAAACCGGGCATTAATCCAAGTTGAAGTTCCGGGAGGCCCAATTGTGCAGTGGGAGTTGAAATTCGTGCATGACATGCCTAAAAACAAAATCAATGAGAAACATAAAATACCAATTACAAACCATTCCTGTCCAGAGAACATCAGAATGCATTACCATGGCCACCTCCAATCCTCCACCCAATGCCAAACCATCGATTGCAGCAACAATAGGCTTCCTGGATGCCATAAAATCAAACCAAACAACCAGTGTGATAAATATTTATACGCAAAAATTTTATCATCACTCAAGACTTATACGAGAAAAGAAAGTTTAATCATCACTCAAGACTTATACGAGAAAAGTTTAATCATCACTCAATATGATCATTAATTAAGCTCAAGAATACCTTCCACTGTATCAGTAAGAACATCCACTGATACATAGCCCGGTTTTGATTTCTCCACTGTCAAACCACAATCAAATTCCAATCAAATTCAGCAGCCAAAAATGCATTAACCAATGAAACAAGTAAACATATAGGCGCAAAGTTACCTTTTCCTCCTTGAATTGAACCGAAAGAACTAATATCAAACCCACCAGAAAACTTCCCATTTGCACCTAATCAGCAAATCACCAGAAATTAGCTACAGAATCTCATGAATTACCACTTAATCCATAAATTATGTCAACATTTACCAGTAACAATAATAGCTTTGACGTCATCTCTTCGTAAAGCCTGATCAAAGTTATCTTTCAAGCTATTCAACACTGTAACAACAAAAAGTAGATCAAATAACAACATAATTACAAGATCTAAGGTAAATGATTTCACAAAAAAGTAAATACCGTCAAAGGAGAGAGAATTGACAGGAGGATTAATAATGTTAACAATAGCGACACCATCACCTCCAACTTCAATTGTAGTTTCTCCTCCCATGATGATTGTAACTGTGGAGTGTTGATTGTTTTTTATCTTCTTTTTGTAATTAAACTGGGAGGTTTCGTGCACTTTCAGTATTTAAAATTTTGTGTTTATATGTCGTTTATTCAATGCGGCACCGTTTTGTTTTGGATAAGTTTGTCATTATTTTTCTTCTATTTTTTTCTCACTCTTACTGGAGGATCAATGGGCACGTGTTAAACTTTCATTGGATGGAGTTTTAGGATTAGGTGGAGAGAAACATAGAGAATAGTTGACGGAAAGGATGAGGTGGAGGGATGTGGGTCCAATTGATATTTCCTAAGCTCACACATTACGAGGTGATGGATTTCACAACCCCTTGAAGAGTTTTCCTGTGAGTCACTTACAAAAAGGATTTAATGAAGCAACAAAGTACAACAGTTAAATTCGATAAAAGTAAATTTGGATTTTTATTTTTTCAGTGAAAACAGTTTTAATTTTACATAATCTGTGCAGTTTCAATAAAACAAAGAAGAGGATTCAATGAATCTTCTCCCTCAAAGTCTTCATATTAAAATTTACCCGTAAAATTAGGCATATGGATATGGTATTTTTATAATTAATTGTGCATGAATGTAAAGTACTAATGTTGCTGGTTTTGTGAATATAATTGGGTGATTTTCATATGAAAATATACGAATCATCTTTTTAAAAATTAAAAATATTTACTTGATAAATTTATGTAACAAACACAATTTATTAAATTTCATACAAAAATAAAATAATTATCAAATCTAAATTTAAAATTAAAAAACAATATGTAATAATTTTTATATTTAATTTTAAAAATAAGGAATCAATATTTATCAATTTATCGATCAATAAAAATTCAAAAAATATCTAAAATCACTGAAAAGAATAAATAAATCTTTATGATATAAAATTTATAACAAAATTACAAAAATGAAATGCAATTCACGAATGAATTAAGTTAATTTTTGTTCAAACGAGTTCATAAATAAAAAAGAAAAAATAGTATGAAATGTGAACCTCAAATCCGTTAACTTCATTTTCGAACAAATCATGATTTTCGCACCATTTTTTTCTTTTAAATCAACACAAAATCATTTGCAAGGGAATATATAAAAAGAAAGGAGTGCATGCATTTCATTAAACCAGGCCAAAATACACATCAAGTACAAAGTATGTGGAAGCAAATGGTTTCGGTTTAAAATAATGCATGAATCGTAAACCTATACTATGTGATGTATCGATGTACAAAATGCAAAATGTGTGGTTTATACTATGTGATTTGTACAAAATACAAATCAAGTACAAAGTATGCAGAAGCAAATGGTTTCGGTTTAAAACAATGCATGAGTCGTAAACCTATACTATGTGATGTATAGATGTACAAAATGCAAAATGTGTGGTGTCCAAAAGTTCACTAGGAGTCGACCTATCCGCATGTATCACGCCTCCTAGCATCGCCGAAATACTGTTCCGACCAACAACTATTGTCGCTCTGCACACATTCAACAGCAAAACAAAGGTGAGTATTTAGAAATACTCAGTAAGTGGAACCCTATTGTTGTTAAGCTGATGCGCAGGGGAACCTTCGGCCAATACGAGTGTGCTCGTGGAACACAAAACCGCATACGTGCCTAAATTTCCTAATGGCTCATCGTTGCCATGCACATGCAATCTTTTAAGTGTTTTATATGTTAAGGAATTCATCTTAGAAACATTAACTTACTTTAAATAAGCATTAATACATTATTCGGGCCAAAACAAGGCTAATGAGCTAAAATAACGTATGTTTATCCCACACAAACCTACGTTATTCTTCAATGATTTTTCAAGCTATGATTAAAGTATGCCAACACCAAATTAATGTATGTTTATAGGACTAACGTACGTTATTTTTCAAAATAATGTACGTTAATCTAACAAAGAACCATTCTGCCCAACTTTGAAGTTATATTTCATACATACACATATC
>CANYCX010562768.1:0-12384 GCA_948193385.1 Breynia disticha f. nivosa
CAATCTTCTCCAAAGTTACTAACATTTTCATTCCTCCTACAAATCACTGGATCAAGGTATATTTATATTTATGCCATCTTGTCCTTTAGTCTCTTTAAATCATTATCGTGTTAATTTAAGGCAAATAGATTCTAATTTAGAAAACTTAGAAAGATTAAAATCTAGAGCAGAATATTTAATAGATCATTACACACAATTAATATATTTATATAACAATTGGATAGAAGCTGACGATAGAATATCTGTAATGCAAGCATACAATTTACAACTAACTGGATTCTACGAAAAAAGAACACATACTAGTGAAAATCTTCTACAAATACAAGCTAATATTATAAGAAAACAAGAATTAAAACTACAAACTTTAGAAAGAATACAAAGGTTTATAGAACAAAATCACTCTCAATTAAATAGAAATCACTCACCACAGGAGATCTTTTTCAAAATTTAGCCTATTTAGACCTACAATTAAGCAAAAATTTTAAAGAAAAACATATTGTATCAACAGATCAATATAAATTCATTTGTAGATTTCCTAATCAATTTAAAGATTGTATTCATGGAGAACCTGAACAAATAAATAGTCTGGTAGATTTGATTATAAATCTTGGAATAAATCTACAAAAAGATAAAGAACATAATAGTGTAACAACAAAAGAAATTTCAAACTCTATTTTTGAAATACAAAAAACAATAAATAAAAATAATAATAATATTTATTTTATTAAAGAAAAATTAAATATGTTAATAAGTGAAATAATACCACTAAGCAAAAAAATAAAATCAATAGAAAAAGTAGTAATAAAGTCTAAACATACTACTTCAACTGACGAGTTAGAAAAAATTACAATAGCACTTGAAAAACTTAATGTAAACAAACCTACTCCTTCAGTATATTAATATTGGGAACCAAGAAAATGAATTCTTTTATTCCTTTTCCAGGATCTTCACAAACTATACAAGAATCTAGTCATAGTACTTCAAATAGAAGTGATATTATAAGTTCTAATAATTTTTTAAATAACCTTTTACAAAGATTTAATAGTACTAATACAATTTCAAAAATAGATGAAGGAATTGATATTAATGAAAATTTAGTAAATTATAATATTAGACAATTAAATTTATTAAATCCAAGAGTTTTATATCAAACTGACCATTAAACATTAGAACATCCTTAATAAAAAGTAGTTGAGAAATAAATTTAAGAGTAGTTAATAATACTGAAATAATAAATGTTTTTTCACCAGAAGTATTAAAAAAGTTAAAAGAAACAGGAAAACAGTTTGGACATATAGGATTAATTGTAATTGGTATAAAAGGATTAGGAAGAAAAGAATTTGAAACAAAAACTTTAGCCTTAGTAATAGATCAATCATGGACAATAAATTTAAAAAAGGCTATTATTTCTGGTTTGGAAATAGATATGAACAAAAATAGTGCTTTATTTTATTGTGCCCCTTTTTTACTAAAAAATGTTAAAGATTGAAAAAATATTAAAATTGATTATAAACTAAAGGTTATGACAATTTTGAAGGAGATAATTTGGTATTATATTTAGGAGTCTTACGTAGAGCAAGTAATAAATCTGGAATGAATTATAAATTAAATATTGAAGGAATAGTACAAGCAATGACTACAGATAAAATTAAAATGATAAATCCAACACCTATAAACTCTGAAGAACTTGCGGGATTAGAATGGAATTTAGACAGTCTTAAAAAAGAAGATAATCAAACAATAATTCCTCAACAAAGTCATATTTATCAAGATAGTTCAGGATCAACAAGTATAAGATTTACCAATTTTAAACAACACAATACTATAAATGAAGTAGAAGAAACCATTTGTTAAAAACACCAATTTTTGTTCAACGGTAGATAACATAATGTGAAAAACTTCTATTAAATCCAATTTTCTTTTGAACAACAATTTTTTTTATTTATACTATCAAAGTAAATAGCAAGAGCATTTAAAACTTGTGCTTTAAAACTGGTGGCTTTTGGATGAGTGTGTACATGCCACAAATTATCAGGAAAACATTCATCTTGACCGGTTAAATCAAGATTACTGTAATATTTAAATTTTGTTTCTGGATTGGTACAAATTTGTAACTTTGTAGTACCAAAAGCAAAGAACTCTTTCTTTGTGTCCATATTTGTATAAGAAATAACTCTTTCCAAATATTTTGTAGGAGAATTTGTTTCTGAATTTGAGCTACTTCCTAGTGTATAATTTGTAGAAAGTAGAGGTATATTTACCCCACTTGGCAATGTAAGGTGTTTTGGCATTTGTAAGTTTGTAGCCATATCTCCCTTAGAGGGTTTCAGCACTTGTTTTGGTGCCATCTATAAAAAAGAAAATTGTAATTTTCTTGATAAAAAGTCAGTTAATTTATTATCTTTTCCTTTTATATGTTCAAAATTGATTTTATAGCCATTACTCTGTATTACATTTTGTAAATTGATCCATCTAGTTTTATTAACTTTTTTACTATTATCCTTAGTAATAAATTTAACTATAGCCTCACAATCAGTTCTAATAGTAAATTCTTTTTATAAGTAAATTTGAAATTTTTGTAAAGCATTTATAACTGTTTGTATTTCAAAATCTAATATATATATATATATATATATATATATATATATATATAATTTATTATTATTATTATTATTATTATTATGTGTTCTAACATGATATAATTTTAATTATATTAAGATTTATTTAAAATTTAAATTCAAAATTAAACTATTAAATCTATTTTATAACAAAAACACATTATCAATATCGATGCATATATATTCAACACGGTTAACTCCACCAATTTTATCGATTCATCTTACAGTCTATCAATATATATAATACACAGCTCCCCGCCGATCGCGCGAATAATATTGCTAGTTGTAAACTAAATTCAAAAGCATCACCCAAAAAAGAAAGAGATTCAACTAAAAATTTATACAAAATTATCGTGAAAATTAATAAAACAAGAGAAATTCCTCTACAATCCTTGTTTTGGAAAGTTCTTCATATAAGATTTGTTGGTGTGACACATTAATTTTAGCAAATAATATTCTTTTCATTCTATTTTATATGACAAAAAAATATTATTTTATTGTCTCAAAAAGAAGGAAAATGTCTATTTTTTTCTTTAATTTTTATCTAAATGTTCTTAGTTTATTTGTGTTAATAAGTTTCATAGCTAATTTCAATAATTAGTTACAATATTTAATAAAGGATAAAATTAGAAAACATAAGTATAATTAAAACAAATAAAAAACAATTATTGAAAAAAATTATCACATATAATTAATACAAATAAAAAAAAATTATTGAAAAAAATTATCACATAAAATAAGATACAAAGTATAGAAAAGAGTTAAAACCCAAAATAGTTTAGGTTGAATTTTATTTTTATATATTTTTAAAATATTTTTATAAAAATATTAACTCATTATTTTGTTAAAAATAATATTATTTAATATATTTAAATAATTAAATCAACTTATACTTGGATAATAAAACTTGTTTCATTTTGTATTAAAATCTATATGGTCTAATAATACAACAAATACTCAAATTCACAAATCCAAAACGCGATCTCCCATGTCGTTTAAGCGAAAATAAACCCCCAGACATAACAAATATAACGGTTTTTTTAACGAGAACAATCTAAACAAAACAAACCCACCAAAATGGGAACTCCAATATTACAAATACTTCGCTTCGCTCCAACTTCACTTCCACTTCTAAACCCAACAAAACACTCCAACACAACGCCGCGTGTCTCTTGTGGACCCCACAGAAAAAACCCAGGTCCCACTTCAAGATTTGGTTTTGAAGATGACGTGTATGGCTATGATGAGTTTGAGATTGGTGGGTCCAATCAAAGAAGAACTTGGTGGGAAGATGATGACGATGGTGGTGATGAATGGGATGATTTTGAGGATGATGAGGGGATTTGGTTTTGGGTATCTAAGGTGAGTGTGCTTTTGTTGTTTTCATTGCTTCGTGTGGTTTTTTATTGTTTTTGTGTTTGTTGTGAGCAAAATGGGAAATTTGAGGGAAAGAAGGGGAGTAATTGTGATGAAATGATGTTGGTTGTTTATAAACTGTAGGTTTTTTAAAAAAAATATATATTTTTGGGAATTTTAGGGGCGTGAATTGATTGATTGGAATTATTTTAGATGATTTAGTGTTTGAATGGTGAGAAATTGGAAGGAACTCAGTGAAAGGAGGAACTTGATTGATTGGAATTATTTTAGATGAAATTTTAGCATTGCTTGAAAATTTTGAATATTGTTTTAGATTTTTATTTACAAATTATTTGTTAGGTGTTGTAGCGTTTGTTTTATGTATTGATGAAATTGGAAATGTTTTGGATAATTTTGTATTTTGTTACTGAGAAGTGAAGTAGAAAGAGGAAAGAGAGAACATTAGAAATGGAATGGTGTGAATAGCAAAGAAATTGTTGAGTTTATATTTGAAACTTGTGTGTGTGAATTGTTCAAGAAAATTCGTGTTCAATGCACGAGACGATGGGAGAAAAAAAGGAAGCCGAGGATAGCTTAATAGCTTTAATGATGAAGTGATATGTCAGATGAGGATATGCTGGAATCCTTTTAAAATTTTCAGAAAAAAAATAGATTGGAACAACATCAAGCTTCTTTTGATAGTTATTCTGGCGAGTGTATATGTCAGCTTTCTGTATTTTGTTTCTTGGTTAATCTGGGGATCAATGTTAGAATGTGAATGTTGTAGGAAAAGGAATCTTCAATCTTTTAAATTGAGATCAATATTTGCAGTGTGCTGTATGGTAAGCTTGTCGAGAGAAGTTGCTGTTTTGCAGGCGACAAATGATGGTAATATCAGCTGATTGCTGGGACAATATAGTGTCGATGATGTTTTCACAGAAACTAGTAAAGATACTTTTATCAAATAGTATTAATTCTTAGATCGGTTTTCTTCATATGCTTTTGTGAATCTAGAACACGGTTAAAGACCATCTTCTTGAGTGATACTGTGGGAATATGCATGGTTGATGGTACCAAAAGAGGAAGGGAAATAGTACCAGCAAAGTTTTTAACCACACAATTGACTGGTGATTTCGTAATCAAATTCCAACTGCTTAAATAGTTCATTTTTGCACCTTCTCCTTTCCTGCCTTGTATGCTTTCTTGCAATTAGTTTTTTTTTTTTTTTGCACTAATGATCTGTTTTTTCCAATTGCTGAAGTTAGTAAATATTAGAGTGTATCAATGGTTCATAGACAGCGGAGTAGTTACAATATTGATTTGTAATTGCTGTGTTCATCTGCAAATGAGAAGGCTTTTTGACTAAATTTCATGTCATTATGATACAACAATAACTAATTAATGGAACTTGATGTGATCATGTTAATTTCTGCAGGTAGTTAGTACTTTCGGCTGGATGGTTCCAGCCGTAACCATATCGTTGCTGCTAGGTACAGGCCCAACTCCATTTCTTATGGCTCTAGCTGTTCCACTGGGTCAGACGGCACTCTCTCTTGTGTTTGATAAGGTCTGGGGAAGTGCAAGTTCTGGATCGAAGTTCAGATCCAGAGCGAAGGCCAGGAAGAAACCATATGTTAGATACGCCAGTGCGACAAGAACAAATACCCAGAGGAAAAGTAAAGAAACAAATAAGAACAGAGAAGCAGGAGGAAACAATTACCAGTCTTGGGTGGGAACAGAGAATGCCTCAAATAAGAAACACAACAAAAGAGCAGGCAGCTTCGGTGGATGGGATGAACTCGACGGATTGAATCAGAAGGCTCCTCCTACAGATACATCAGGTCCAAAGACAAATAGTTCGCAGCAGAACAGAAGTAAATTGAGTAGGACAGGAAGAGTCAAGGACACGCCGTTGCTAGGCAGACTGCTCATCGCTGTTTTCCCATTCTTAGGATCTTGGACTAGGTTTCTTTTCTGATTCTATAACAAAAACATGGAAGCATCACTCAACCTTGTTTTTGCTCGCAAGTACTTGTTGAGACTCATAGAACACATCTTTGAGTTCTGAGGCAGAAAGGCTGCAGACCAACCAGCAGTTTGGCAATTGTCCCCCGAGAAGATCGCAGAAAAATTGCAGAACAATTCCCGATATGCAGAGATGCGTAATTTCTTCTGCATCATTCCTTACAAGGGGCAATATATATGTAAGTTTATCCACATCGCATGGGAAGACCAAAGTTATGCCAATGTACAAGTTGTGCTCTTGAACATTGCAGTTATGAACAACCTTATACAGAAAGTCAATCCAAAGATCTGTTTATAGAAATAGGAGATGGAGAGGCAAGTGATTTGTTGTTTAGCAGATATTAGCCATCATTCTTTCTCGATCAATATGAACAGTTGATGTAAATTCTTCTTGTTTGTTCAAATGGTACAAACTTTTGATGTTTTGTGATGCTTTGTTCATGTTGCTGTTAATCATATGGTTTGATTTGACATTGACCTGTGCGGTGGAATTCAACTACGAAGCCTTGCGTAAGGGGAGTTTTATGGTGAGTCCACTCAAAGAGAGGACTCATTCAGGCAGTGTGTCTCTGTCGTTCGATTTAGTGAAAATAAATCTGAGCTTTTAATTTATTCAGTAAAAGCAGTTTTAATTTTTACGTAATCTGTGCATTTTCAGTTAAACAAAGAAGGAGCCTCATTGAGTTCCCTTCTTAAGAGCCTCATATTAAAATTTACCCTTGCGTAAGGCTCTTGAGAAACTTTCTGATTTCGAGAGAGGGGCAAATTCTAGGGTTGTTGAATCTGGAGGCCTTAAAGGATTAAGTTTTGAAGACATAAAGTGAGCTGGTGAACTCCCTGGCTCTTGAACATGGTTGTACAAGTTTCTGAAGAATGAAAGGCTGAATGTTGATGTTCATGTGCTCTTTTAGTGTTGGTGACCTCATTAGATCAGCCTTTTCATCAGGTGTGTTTAGAGGTATACGCGTCTCAAGCGTTTCCCAGATCGAATCCATTCTGAATTTGATAAATAGACTGCTTGTGAAGTCTGTCTTTGTGTATATCTTTTTGAATTACAAGGAGATTAGTCATGACACGGGTGTGAGCGCGACACCAGACCAATAACTGTATGGACAGTTCGACACATTATGCGACAGACACGCGGAGAAATCTAATAATTAAAGAAATTTATTCCACTTGGGAGTAGAGGTAGATAGGGATGAAAAAAATTCATACCCGTGGAACTCGATTGGACTCAATTTATGTTTTTTAATGATTGATGGAGAACGAGACGGTACAGGATAAATCGATATTAAAAATAATGCGGACGAGATGAGATTGATATTTAGTGTATCCATCTCATTCCCTACACCAAATCCTCCCTGATAATATATATATATATATATATATATATATATAATTTATTAAAAAATGTGTAATCGTACACTTTATTTTTAAATTAAATATTTATTATATTATGAATTATATATTTTAGACTATAATATTTACTAGAAAATACATATTTTATAAATTAAAAAAAATCATATATTTAAAAGACGGGGTAGAACATGACAAGGATGAGTTTTATATTTTTTTAAATGGGACAAGATAATATATTAATTTTGTAACTCGATGAATTATTGGATAAAGAAGAAAAAAAAGAAAAATATTGCGAGATGGGAACAGAAAACCATAATACGATCCCGACTTGCGTCACTGTGATTCCTATATGTAGAGAATATGGATTGTATTTCGTTAGTGATTATAAAACGTGGTTTGTTTGCCACTTCAATTTAAAATGAATATGAAAAACTAAAAAATGTTTATTTGAAGCACATTTTGTCAGAGAACTTAAGAGGATGGAAGAAATACACAAGTATAGATGCTGATCTTTTCATCAGAAGCGTCACAAAAGTTTTCAAGAACATTCATCATTGCTGCCAATTGACCTCTAAACAGAAAAAGAGAGGAGGCTCTCGTGCTTGATTCTTTGATTGTAGAAACATACAAAAATTTACATGATTAATTCAATAAGATTTATTTTTATGGAGTGAAAAATAAGTTATCTTATTATTTAAGTCACTAAAAGGCATAAGATATTAGAAGTGTAAATGAATTCGGTCGTTCGCTAACTACTCGAGTTTGAATTCGATAAAAACTCTGAGCTCGACTCGTTTACAATCTAGTCTATTTATAACAAAATATTAGGTTTGGATGGTTAAACGAGCCGAGTCTGAACAATGTAGTACTCAGATGGAAAGCTCGCGAACATGCTCGTTTAACGTTTGTGAATAAACTCGATTACATGTTTGATTTTTTATATTAATTTTCGTATTTTTTATTTCAAATATGTATATGATTTACTTAAAAAGGAATCATTCCCAAAATAAAATTATATTTTAATAAAATATATAATATATTATAATAAATTTAACTATATTAATTAAAAATAATAACTTATTACATAAAAATAAAAAATATTAATATATTTACTAAATGTGTTAATTTTTAATTTTGCATCAAATAAAATTTTATTTTAATTTTGTTTAGCAAAGCTCGAAAAGTTTGTGAATATGCTCGTTAGCTCACGAATTTTAAACGAGCCTGTTTGTGAACAAAATTTTGAGTTCGATACAAAACTTAACTCGAGCTCAAAAGTATATCACTACCATAACTTTCATTCAATCTACCTAAGGTGGTCATCCAGCCAAGTTAAATCGAGCCAAATTTTAGAGTATTCAGACTCAGTTCATTTAAAATTTTACAAATTTTAGCTCGAACTTAGTATATTGAGTTCAAAATTTTGTTCATCAAGAGACTTCTTTAAAGTTCACGAGCTAACGGATCTGTTCACGAGTTTTTCAAACATGACTACACAAAAATTAAAATACTATTATTTAATGTAAATTAAAAATTAATGCATTTATTCAATATTATTAGTATTTTTAATATTTTATATATATTAATCAACTTAATATTTTTAATTAGTATAGTATAATTAATTATAATATATTTTTAAATAAATTATCTTTATATTGATATAAAAAAAATATTCAACTGAGTTTTTCCATTAACATTAAACAAGCATGTTTGCGAGTTCATTTAACTATTCGAATATAACATTTTATTCACAAACGTACTTGATGAGCTCAAACGAAAATTTTATCGAGCTCGACTAGACCAACTTCCGAAAAATTCGGTTCATTTGCAGCGATAAATTTACCAAAATATATATGAAATTTGGCGTTTGCTATGGGACAACATTGTTATGGTATGGAAAACTCTTCCATATTTTACATTTTCCATGTAAAGGTTTGGTGACTAAACATATATATGTGCTTGCACAACAAAAAATGTTGAAGATTCAAAGCAAAAACATCGTTATCAATACTAGTATTTATAAGAATCCATTCACAATAATTAACATATATTATTATACATCGTACATATAATAATATATTATTATATTATTATAATAATAAGTACATCCACATTTTATTATAAAATCATATATTATTATAAAAATCATATACATCGTACATCCACTTAAACTTTTGTACACCTATAATATAAGAAAGCTAAGTTGACCCAATTTCAATATGAACTCCTTTAATCTTCCTAAAATTTTCATTATTGCCCTTAAATACAATTGTCTTAAAATAATCAAGTGAATAAGAAGCATAAAATGTAAACCTAACAATTCGTGCATGCTCATGAATTGGGTTTGTATCGTGTCGTTTCCACGCCAAACCTTGTTTAACTTTGTATCTAGCTGCGTTAATTTTACTATGTTCAAAAAAATTAATACCAAAGATATAACATCCTCGTCCCGAATCACTTGATTAATATTTTAAATAATATGTTTAATAAAAAATTAAAGTGTTTTACAATTAAAATGATGAAAATAAATGATTAGAAATAAGTATATGAAATGGGGACAAAAGGGTGCTAAAACGGTGTCAAAAATACCCGAAACGAAGCCGAAACGAAGGATAAACCTTTGGGATAACCAAGAACACGTGGTGGTTGCCCAAAAACGCCTGGTGGTAGTGACCACGAGTAATATGGTGCCCACCATGCGTTCTCCACAAATTTTGGGTTAAAATTAAGAGGTTTCGACACTTCTCGAGCATTCTGAAACTTAAGCTTTCAAAGTTCTTCAGAGAAGGAACAGAGGCGATTAGGAAAAGGGAAAGCAAGATATTAAGTGGTGGTGAGGTGAAAACTAATTAGTAAATTGATTCGAGTTATCAAATCATTCATTGTTTCGAGCCGGGATCCCAACGGTAAAAGTGAAACAGGTAAAACTCGAAATTTTTTTTAGTTTCTACGAGTTTTGCTATAACTGTTTCGAGTTAATTCTTGCTAAAATTAGTTAATATAGATAGAATTGAGTTTGAAATTAAGTTAGGAATTCGTTAAATTGAATTATTATTGATTCGATTAACGATAAGAAAAAGGGTTAGGGTTCCGGCTAGGGTTTGCGAAATTTAGAGGCAAATTAAAGGAAATTGATAGGGGATGCATTAAATTATTAATTATATTTGAAAGTATAAATATATTGCTAATTATATGTTATTATATGATTGATATATATTATAGGACGGCAGCGTAGCCGAGTCGAATGGCACGCGAGTTCAAATTAGTCCGAGTACTTCAGCTGAGAGGTGAGTATATCTCACTATTTGGCTTTATTAAAATGAATGGTTTTAGATATATTTATTTACGAGCAAATTATGAATGACTTTGCGATATGAGTTGCTTTTATATATTTGATTTGCGAACGAGATAGAAATGTAATTTCACGTACGAAATCGAAAACGTGAATAGAAAAATGAAATGAAAACGAAAAAGAAAATGAGATGATTATATGTGCGTACTTATACGATTATGTTATGTGATATGATTTATATGAAATCAAAAAGGAATCGTACATACGATTCAAATGAAACCGGTACGCAAAACGAAAAAGTATACGAAACAGGTACGTGAACGCATTTATGTTTTTATATGATATATGATATGTAATATGATTTGTGATATGGAAAGGTGATGGAAAGGTGATAAATGATCGATCATTCGGAGACGGGAGTAGGGAGACAGAATTTAGGTCCACATGAAAAAGAGGTGGGAAACCATGTTTTCAAAACTAATAGGGAGATGGAAGTTAGGATTTATTATGAACAAGAACGTTCAACTCAAACGTATATGAACTGAAAACAATATAAGTTTAAAAGAAGTGTTTAACGGAAAATGACTATTACAGATAAAAGAAAATGCAAAGGAAAAAGAAAAGGATGAAGAATAAATAAATACGAAATGAGATTTATTAATGTGCTTTACAAGTAATTTACGAAACGTAACTGACTAGAAAGTTCAGTTCATACCTATATGACTGTTTACGAAATATCGTAAAATGAATTAATGATTACTCACTGAGCCCGCAACTCATACAACTGCGATACTTTTTTCAGGTACAGAGTTTAGTGGGAGTAGACCTCTTATCTAGCAGTGTTAGAGTTCCTTTTTTCTATAGGTTGGACAGCTGCTATCCGATCTACTTCTCTCTCTTCCGATGATTCCACTAGGATCTATGCTTACATGGTTCATACGTGTGATGTTGATATAATGTTTATTGTTTATTTAATGTGTGCTGAGATTTACAGAGGATAACTATGATGTTATCTGCAGTGTGATG
Organism: Breynia disticha f. nivosa; assembly: GCA_948193385.1. NCBI lineage: Eukaryota > Viridiplantae > Streptophyta > Magnoliopsida > Malpighiales > Phyllanthaceae > Breynia > Breynia disticha. The sequence goes on from CANYCX010562768.1 coordinate 11,677, forward strand.
TTACAGTATGTTTTTATAGTGTTATATGTATTTGAGATTGTTTTACTGATAGAGATGTTTTGAAAGATCTAAAGATTGAGTTACATGTTGAAAGATATGAAGACATGCATGTGAGATATATATGTGTGAAATTGATTTGCAGGTGGATTGCAGTAGGTTATGTGATATCCATATTATAGCCGTTATATAACAGTTTTAATTAAAGTATGGACTTGCTAATTACAGAATAAAGGGCGCATTAGCGTAACACAAAGCTTAATCCATGGATGTGTTAACTAATACGATCGGTATTCTGAGAATATAACGGAATAATAAAGTTTGGAAATATCCGACCTATTGGTATGAAGTTACTTCTCGTAACTTAAAGCTAAAGAAACGTAATGAAAACGTTAGAGATATAAACGTTAAGAAAAGTTTTTAATTATACGTAATTAATACGATAGTTAGAATAGGATGTTTTAATATTTACCTAAAAGGAGAAATAGAATGGACATCCAATTTTCTACCAAATAAACCAATTCACACAAAACGTGTACAAAAAAGTTCATAATTAAAATAATGAGCAAGTACTGGCAAGGGGGGTTTATAATATAAATTGACATGCCTATTTCGGGGTTGCAATTAGATTTGTCATCGTCGCTCTTAAACAATTGAGAAAAAAAAAACAGAGGAGTCAGTACTTGACCAAGTTAACCTACCTCTCAATGT
>CANYCX010562842.1:0-25549 GCA_948193385.1 Breynia disticha f. nivosa
GGGACATGCTTGCTCGAGATTGGAGCATCAGATGGGCACATATATATAGAGAAGCGAATCGGACAGCCGACTGGTTAGCAAACTATGGCTTATCGAGACCGCTGGGCTTGAACCAGCTGAATAACCCCCCAATGGAGCTCACCCATATCTTAAAGGAAGATGTCCGAGGACTGGCGCTAGCGAGATCAGTTAACTTGCACTCTATGTACACCTAATGCATTGGCTCTTCGAGCCCCGGTTAGCATAAAAAAAAACATCCACGACTAAGAATGTTTAAAAATCTAGGTAAGTGGACGTAATATGGCTATGAGTATGATTTTGTCCGATATAAAATAAAACATTAAATATTATAATAAGTAAAATTTCAAAATTTATGAAAAATGACTTTAAAATAAATCTTAAAAATTTACAAACGCTTTATTTTGATCGTTTGGAGTTTTTTGGAATAGTGAGTAAAAACGAGTTTACGATTTTATATTTTTAAGCAAAAATAAAAACGAGATAGACTAAACTGATGATATGTAGTGTGCTAAATGAAATTTAATTTTCTTGCTCATTAAATGTTGTCCCATATAGCCTATTTACCATTTCAACACTTCTATACTTCATCCTTCCCTCATTTTCCATTTATTTTCTTGCTCATTTATTTTCATTTGTTTGAATGTTTAGGATTAAAGAAAATAGATTAAATTTAAGAAGAAAAATAATGATAAATACAATAATATTTCATTATTTTAAAGTTTTAATAGAAAAAAGTAAAATGAGTATTAAATTGTAAATAAATAATAATTAAATACACTAATTTATACTTTAATCCTCTTTATCTCCCAATTTGGGAGGTAAAAATATTAAAAGAGGAAGATTATAGGAGGTGAAGGTCCACCTCTTCTACATTTCTCTCGTCTCTCAAATTACTCAACCAAACACACAAAGTTTTTAATTTCTTTAACCTTATTTTTCCTCCCTTCTTCTAACCAACATCCAAATACAGTCTTAATTGTTTTCCCCACAGGCACCCTCTCCACTCACAATCTTCACGCCGCTCAATCTTTTTCCTCTTTCCTTTTATCGACTTCTCTTTTCTTGTCCGACCACTCTGCGGTTCATTTCCTCCCTCTCGCTCGCGTTCTCTCCTTCCACACACTCTTCATTGTCGCCAAAATTCCTCCTTTTGCCATCAAACTGGAATAAAATTCTAAAGGAATATGTTCTTTTAGTAAAAAACTGATATGTCATAAAACAAGTTTTCAAAAAAGTTTCCTACGTTAGAGATAATATCACAAACTCAAGTTTAAATTGCAATTCTATCTTTTTGCTCTTGAATTCTTAATTTATTCTGCCTGCCAATGCTAAATCCAATCAATTAAACTTATTCATTATACCAACTTTTAGTATGTTTCAAACTACTCTAAACACCAAATACTGCACAAATTTTCATCATTTTTTTAAACTAATTATTGATATATATATCATAGATTAAACTAAGTTCTCAACTAAAATGATCTTCATGATAACCTATACATCTTTATTTGGATTATTATCTACCATCTGAGTCATCTTTCCTTATATGATTAATAAAATAATCAACATAATTGTAATAACATATATAGTTCTACTTGTTATAAAGTTACAAATGATTTTCATGAAAAACAAAGAATAATTAATTGTAATTTTTTTCCTTCATCAGTTCAAATTTCCCAATAAATGAATATGTTTTCCATTGATAAAAGAAATAAAAAAACACTAGACTATACTCAGTTACTGTATATAGTTTTGATGAACAATGTCCATTTTTTAACAACAATAATGAAAGAGAGAAAAAATAGTATAAGAACAACATCTTTTTTACGAAGAAGAATAACTCTGATAACAAAATTAAAACAATCACAACATAAATGACACAAACTCAATTTTTATAATACTTATATATTATGAATAATAACATTTAATAGAAAATAATTTGACACTACCAAACGGATCTAAACAGAGACATTATTTTCTTCACCAAATTCTTTGTTGAAAAGATTCTGCCATTATTGAACTTGTTAAAAAACAAACCTATAGATTGTGTGGAGCTAAATAAAAATATATTAATAATAATTGGATTGATTGTATATATATAAATATATATATATATATATATATATTATTTTTTATTTATAAATTAGTTACCATTTAAGTTTTTTCATTCATTATTATTAAATTGTAAATATATCTTACTCCTGAATTGATTTATAGTTGATATTTAGCTTAAAACGTAAAAAATTTATATATAACTTATTCTTCAAAAAAATTATAAAAACACAACAACTTAGTATATATTAAATTAAAATTTTACAGTAAGTTTAAATTTATGAAAATAGATATAAATTTATACATAAACATATTTAAATTCATATATAAAATTTAAATAATTTTTATATAAAGTTTTATCTACAAAAGTTTATTTCGTATAAAGTACAATTAAAAAAATCAAAACTACTATTCAGCAAAAAAAATTAAAACTTCTCTGGTTCTACAATAAAAAAAGTAGTGCATTATTTAATTAATCCATAATCTAATATCCTTAAGTGTGTGTCTGGAAATATCATGAGAAGAAAGTAAGCTCTAATATCATGAAGTGTGTGTCTGGAAATATCATGAGAGGAAAGGAAGCTGCCGTTCATCAGGAAAGAGACAGAAAGTTTTTAAATAATATGGTTTTATTTGAATGGAGATTTAGAAGGTCAATTCAAATGAATTCCACTACGCGATTGAAGATAGATTTCAGATATCATTAATCTTAGTAGATTTTCGATCTCTTTCAAATTTGATATTTGAACGTATAAAATATCTGATGTTCTATCTTATGTTTACTTAGTTGAGCTTCATGGACCCTTTAATACTGGAATAAGGTTCAATTTTGTGTCTAATCTTGTATTTGGTCTAATTAGATGTTTAATGTTTGCATTATAACTCAATTAAGATGTTGATTAGTACACTAATAAATATAATTTAATGTGCTACTAACAGTGTTATATTAATTAGAACGTTAAATTGCAATATTTACCATCCTCAATTCAAAATGACATCATTTTATTATGATAACTAGGATTAAATTATTCAAATAATTCAAAAACCAAAACGAACCCAAATTTTTTACCAGAAGTTTTTTTTTTCTATTACGCCCATAAAAGACAACTCTTTTGAGTAATATCTGTAAAAAACAACTTTATTTCTTCATAAATCATCAATTTTGCATCTAAAAATAAGATTTTACCATATTTTTATTAATCAAATATCCTAAATTAAGCTATAATGCAAACGTTAAATATCAAATTAGACAAAAAAAATTGAATGAAATATTATACTTTAAACAAAACGTAAAGCCTGAAATTAACATTATCTCCTTTAATATTGGCTTGAAATTTCATGATGATCCCGCTTGTGGGCTGTAACAATTATAAAACCTGATGATATACGAAAATTAAACTTTCATATTATATTTTCTTTTTCATACAACATACGTAAGTTTAATATGTTTTATCTTTATTACAAGAAGACAAAAACTTAAGCTCCATCCATGGAGGTTGTTCCACAACCAAGCAGACACAACTACAGTAAAAAAGACCTATTTTGTAGCAATAATTCTCACGTAGACTGCCATATATAATATTAAGCTTCACTTATATGTTACTGGAGTGAAACCCTAGTTAACAACTTGGGAAAGCAACACTACAAGCACTAGCAATCCTTTTAGCACTACTGGGAGTAAAAAACTGTTTATAGTATGGATTTTTGAGGTACCCACAAAGGCAAGGCTTCTGCTCTTTCAGTTTGCTACAACAAGCATCTGTTGGAGGTGCATTGGAAGTGATAGCCTGCAGACATGGGCTCAACTCCATCGGCGAGCATGTCACTGCCTCAGATAAACTTGCTTCACTCGAAAGCACTACCAACACTGCCACCAACGATCCATATAGAACCAAAGAAGAAGCCTTTTTGAACATCTTTAGAGAGCGAAGTGTGGAAATGGTGTGTATAATGCAATGCGGTGTCTTGGTATTTATAGGAAAGAAGAAAGTAGTTATGGGGTTTAGATTGGTGGGAGAGTATTATGAGAAGATGATGGAAAACGATAGTGGTCGGTGGTCCACTGGATTGAATAAGGTAGTTGTGCTCATTTATTTTGTGTTGAATAAGGTAAGTGTTAGGTCGGAATGCTATGAGCCTATGAACACTCATTTTTTTTAATGCACGTTCTCCTACTCGCCTCAATCCAGTTAGGTTGGTCTTAAGTTTATACGGTATTTATTATTCTTTAAACAACTCAACTAGACTGAACTTTCCAAAACGAAGTGGGTGATTTTCATAAATACCTTAACAAATCTTAGGTCGAGTGGACCTTACATTATTGTTTTGGTTACATCTTATTTATTAGTTTGACACATGTCATTTTATTAAAAATGAGACCTATCATTTAAGTAAATACATCTTATTTACAACAATACTATTACTTAAAATTATTTTAGTTTTTATAATATATGATTCTTATACCAATTTTAATATAAATAATATAAATAAAGATAATAAAATTCTAAAATTTTCAATTTTATATTCATACAAAAATTTTATGCATAAAAAATTTAAAATATAAAATTCTCTTACCGAAATATTAAAATATTAATAATTTGTAACTAACAGATAATTAGCACATTATGAATATAATATTACAAAAAAATAAACATACATATATAAAAAAATACTAAAGAATATAAAAATTAAAATCAAATGCATTTTTTTACACATAATAAAGCAAATAAGACATTATAAGTAGTGACATTATCGTAAATTAGATAAAGCAAATAATAGGTTAAAAGTCATCTTATTAAATTAAAATAATATATGTCAATATATTAGTAAAAAGTGTCAAAAAGAGAGTGTTAAAAAGAATTTCCCTAGCATTTCTATGTAAATTACTAAATTTGGACTCTATTATTCTACTTTCGAATGTGATTAGATTAGTAATCTAGGTAAGTGGACCTAGTATGACTTTATGAGTATGGTTTTGTCTAATGTAAAATAAAACATTAAATATTATAATAATTAAAATTTCAAATTTAAGAAAAATGACTTTAAAATAAATTGTAAAATTTTACAAACGCTTTATGTCGATCGTTTGGAATTTTTTGGAATAGTGAGTAAATGCGAGTTTACAATTTTATATTTTTAAACGAAAATAAAAACGAGATAGACTAAACTGATGATATGTATTGTGTTAAATCAAATTTAATTTTCTTGCTCATTAAATACTATCTCATATACCCTATTTACAATTTCAACACTTCTATACTTCATCCTTCCCTCATTTTCCATTTATTTTCTTGCTCATTTATTTTCATTTGTTTGAATGTTTAGGATTAAAGAAAATATATTTAATTTAAGAAGAAAAAAAGGAGAAGAAAAATAATGATAAGTATAATAATATTTAATTATTTTAAAGTTTTAATAAAAAAAAGTAAAATGAGTATTAAAATTGTAAATAAATAAAAATTAAATACACTAATTTATACTTTAATCCACTTTATCTCCCAATTTGGGAGTTCAAAATATTGAAAGAGGAGATTATAGGAGGTGAAGATTCATCTTTTTTACCTCTCTTTCCGCTCCTCAAATTACTAAATCAAATACACAAAATTTTGAATAATTTCTTTAACCTCATTTTTCCTCCTTTCTTCTAACCAACATCCAAATATAGTCTTAATTGTTTTCCCCACACGGACCCTCTCCGCTCACTCTTCTCCCTCTTTTCATTTCTTGACTTCTTTTTTCCACAACACTCTCCATTTCCTCCCTCCCCCTCGCGTTCTCTCTTTGACCACACTCTCTCTATTGTCGCCAAAATTCTTCATTTTGCATCGAATTAAAATGAAATTCTGAAAGAATCTATTTTTTAAAACAAACTGATTTGTCATAAAACAAGTTTTTTAAAAAAATTCCTGCATTAGATATAATATCACAAACCCAAGTTTAAATTCCAATTCTCTATCTTTTTGCTCTTGAATTCATTATTTATGTTGCCTACGAATGCTAAATCCAATCAATTAAACTTATTCATTATAAAAACTTTCAGTATGTTTCAAACTACTCTAAAGACCATATACTACACAAATTTCCATCAATTTTTTTAAACTAATTATTTATATATTTCATAGATTAAACTAAGTTCTCAACTAAAATGATCTTCATGATAATATATACATCTTTATTTGAATTATTATCTACCATTTGAATCATCTTACCTTATATGATAAATAAAATAATCAACATAATTGTAATAACATATAATAGTTCTACTTGTTATAAAGTTACAAATGATTTTCATGAAAAACAAAGAATAATTAATTGTAATTTTTTTACTTCATCAATTCAAATTTTCCAATAAATGAAATATGTTTTCCATTAATAAAAGAATTAAAGAAATAAAAGAACACTAGACTATACTCAGTTAGTCACTATATATAGTTTTGATGAACAATGTCAATTTATTAAAAACAATAATGAAAGAGGGAAAAGTAGTGTAAGAAGAACATCTCTTTTACCAAGAAGAATAACTCCGATAACAAAATTAAAAAAAAATCACAACATAAATAACACAAATTTAATTTTTGTAATACTTATATATTATCAGTGGTGATATTTGATATAAAATAATTTGACACGACAAACATAACACCCTACCAACTATCATTATTGATGAAAATTTATGATTTTCCTGCCAAACTTGTGGCTACGGATTGCTTGCAACTTACAAAGTTTCCACCTACAAACAATTAACTGACAGCTCTCTTCTCACTGCCAACGGATCTAAACAGAAACATTATTTTCTTCACCAAATTCTTTGTTGAAAAGCTTCTGCCATTATTGAACTTGTTAAAAAAAAAAAACAAACCTATAGATTCTGTAAATAAAAATATATTAATAATAATTGGGTTGATTGTATATATATATTTTGTTTGATTTTTTATTTATCAATTAGTTAACATTTAAGTTTTTTTAGTCATTCATATTAAATTATAAATATACCTCACTTCTGAATTGATATACAGTTTACATCAAATTGATATTTAGCTTAAAACGTAAAAAAATTATCTATAATTTAATTTTAAAAAAAATTATAAAAACACAACAATTTAGTATATATTAATTAAAATTTTATATTAAGTTTAAATTTATGAAAAATAGATACAAATTTATAAATAAACATGTTTAAATCTATATATAAAATTTACATAAGGTTTTAATGAAGTTTATATTTACAAAACTTCATTCCGTACAAAATGCAATTAAAAAAGTAAAAACTACTATTCTATAAAAAATTTTAAAACTTCTCTGGCTATAAAAATAAAAAAAGTAGAGCACTGTTTAATTAATCCATAATCTAAGATCCTGAAGTGTGTATCTGGAAATATCATGTGAGGAAAGTAAGCTCTAATATCATGAAGTGTGTCTGTGTGTGTCTGGAAATATCATGAGAGGAAAGGAAGCTGTCGTTCATCAGGAAAGAAACAGAAAGATTTTAAATAATATGGTTTTATTTGAATGGAGATTTAGAAGGTCAATTCAAATGAATTCCACTATGTTTTACGATGAATTACTAACTCAAAGCTGTGTCTTCAGGTCCCTAGTGCTTCTGTTTCACAAGAAACAATTTAATTGAGGAGACAGCTCTTGGAGCTGCTATAACTGCTACTGGCAGAGTGATTTTCTTTGTGCCAAAATCAAAATTCGAGAGGACCACCACAAGATCGTCTCCACTACAGAAGTTGTTGGGTAGAAACCATGAAATGTTACGTAAAGGATGCAGAAGGAAAGGAACAAACAGAAATATCGTTTTCAGCAAGTCTGAGAGATGGCCTACGATACTGAGGATGATTTTGAAGAGTGTTCTATTTTCCTTCACAATTCTATGAGCATAAGATAATCAAAGGGATAATGTTTAATTTTGCGTCAAACCTTTTGTTTAAAGAATAATATTGAGTTTATTTCTTTTTATCTAATTTGATGCTTAACGTTTGTATTGTACCTTAATTTAAGGTATTTGGTTAATAAAAACATGATAAAATTTCATCTTTAGTAGCAGAACTGATGATTTATAATGAAACAAAGTCATTTTCAGCAGTTGTTATCTAAAAGAAGAGGTCTTTGTGGATGTTACAGAAAAAAGAGAGTTTTGTAAAAAAAATATTTGGGCTTGTTTTAGTTTTTGATTTATTTGGATAGTTTAATCCAAATTATCATAATAAAATAATGTTATTTTAAACTCAAAATGTAAAAGTTTGCAACTTAACTTTCCAATGTAATACTGATATAATATCGTTAATAACACATAAGATTTTATTTATTAGTGTATTAATCAACACCTTAATTAAACTGCAATGCAAACGTTAACATCAAATTAGACCAAAGACTCGAAATTGAACCTTACCCGGATAGCCAAACCAAAGATATTCATAGTTTGAAGTATTGAGTTCTTGATCACACACCAAACTCTCAACTCTCGAAAATCATACGAGATAATCATGACAAGATCAACAGAAAATTATGCCCACAACCACATTTAGGTTATCTAATTTTAAAAATGCCATCCGTAATTACAATTCTTGAAAAATGCCCAGTTGATGTTTTTAGTATTGTTAATGCCATATTTGACTTTTGAATTTTGAAAAATGTCCCATCATGTATTCTAAATAAAAACGATTTAAAAAAAACGAAAAGATTTTAGCGTATCTAAATCCTATATTCTAGCATGGGGAACTGAAACGTGATCATTGCCATAACTCTGCCAAGAAATATGAAAGACCCTAGTTTCTACACTCCTTTTTTTTTCTATCTTTAACTCTCTGCGTCTATCTCTTTCTGTATCCTTTTCGTGTTGTTTTAGTTTCTCTCTTACAGAACTGTTCATTCGAAACCTTTTTGCAGTGGATGTATGATTTTTTTCGCTTATGTTGTTTTGTTTAATTAGGCTTTCAGAATGTATGCGTTTACAGCAAACGTAAGTTGAAAAGGTTTGAACTTTGGGTTTTTTTGTTAGTTTTAGAAAGGTTTTTATGGGTGCCTATGGCGGTTTGTGGCGGTTTGCATTGTGGTTGATGAAAGTTTGTGAATGAGTTGTTATTGCGTATGTTATGGCGCACAAGAAGGTTCATGGTTTGTTAATGGTTTCCGAGAGTGATTTAATGGGTTTTGTGTGGTTTCTTTTGTGTTTTGTTTAGTTTGTTTGTAGTAGTTGTTCTTGAGGAGATCATGGCTGAGATTAAAATTTTGTTTAAAGGTTTGATTGTATGTACATGCCGTCAAATGCATACCACCATATGCAGTAGACAAAAAAGCTCCATCCACGACTTCTTGAGGTCTACAATATTGGAATCCTTCAATAGATGCATTTAGTGCAATGAACGTGTACAAAAATGAAATGCAATAAAATCAATGGCACGTGTGATGTTAACAATATTGAACATTTAATTAAAATTTAGATGGAAAATACCAATGCTCAAAATGAAAATAGCTGACCAATTATCCAAAGTTTTTAGTCTTGTGATTGTTCCTGGATTTGATTGCTCAAGAAGGTACAATGCTCAATGGCACGTGGGAACGTTGCTATAGGACGTTGATTTGTTCCCCAGAACCTCATCAGTAACCAATTCTCTTGCCATCCATGCCTTGTTGTAATTAATATCAACATCATATTTGTTTTTCATCTCTGCTTGAATGTCCTTTGGACCATAATAAGAATTACTTCCTTGATATGTCTTCTTCACAACCTTAGAAACAAAATATGATGTTTCTTGTCTGTGCTGTAACGCCCCAGAAATTCGTCCATTTTAAATTGAAGAGTATGAATAGGAATAGAATGTATGGATTATGAAAAGGATGTGCATGATTGTGTCTAGTTTGAGTGATGAGTTAAGAATGTTGTGTGTGGTTATAGGAAAAATGAGATGTCTTGATTTTGTGTTATGGTTATAAGTATGAACTATGGAAGGTTAAACAATGTATAAATTGATGTTTAATTTGGTTGATTTGAATTTGATTAAACATGTAAATTCAATGTTAAGTGATGTTAATTAAGTTGATATAATGTTTATTTTAAGTTATAAGCATGTATGTATAAGTATATAGGTGTCGGGAGATTGAAGGAAGTCGAAAATATTGGAAAAGGTTGTCTGGAGGAAATTAACGTATGTTAATGGGCACATTAACATACGTTAATATGGATTAACGTATGTTAATCCATGGGAAACATACGTTATTCATACTGTAATTCCAAAAATCTGCATTTTGTTGGCATACGTTAATTTCAAAATAAACATACGTTATCGGGGGTCTGGACATGTCATTAAATGTCTGAAAACGTTCCAAACCGTGCCATAACTCACCCCCAACTACCAAAACACTCTCCAAACATCCTCTCCATCATTTCTTGCCATTCCAAACACAAAACCTATCCTAGAACAACACATTTCCACCAGATTAACAACATTTTCAGCCTCGAATCAAGCCTTCCTCTCTCTAGGTTTCAAGGAAACGGGAATCAAGGTAAACCTCTAATCCCGAGCTGAAATGTGTTGTAAAATAGGTACATTTGGTAGGGTTTTGTTAGGTTTTCAATATAGAACATGATTCTATAAGCCATTGACCCTAAAACATCCGTTTTTATGAGATTTAAGAGATTAGAGTTTTTGGGAGTTTTGGGGATTTTGATAGAAATTAGAATAGGAGGTTGAAACAACCTACATTGTGTGCTAAATGATTGGAAATGTGATTGTATGTGTGTAGGGAACGATATTCAAAACTCGACTCGGGAATCGGGCGACGGATCAGACCTCGGAGCCTGAGGTAAGTGCTTTTGCCACTTACTTGGATGCGATTTAATTGTGAATGATTGTTCATTTTATGCGTAATTATTCCATGGTGTGAATTGAAATGAGATTGTGTTGGAAATAATGTAAATGTGTATGATATGTGACAAACGGGTTACTAATGAGATGAGATGTTTGCAAATTGATTGAATGAGAGTGGTTGGCTTGTTTGAAATGTGTTGTAATCCCATGAAATGGGTAATAGAAATGTGTGAGTGCCTTGATGGTGGCTTGAGAAAACTTATGAGCGTATAATGTTGAATGGATGCTTACTAACGAGAATGATTTATGATTTATATGGATGTTTATTCAATGCAATGAATGCCATGTGTTATGTGTTTATGATCCTTATGATGGGAGGATGATGTATGCTTGATAATCATATTGTTAAGAAATGGTAAAATGGTGTTACAATTTTCTTGAAGAAACATTATGGCAAGATGGTGAATGGAACCTTGAATGTTGAAATTTCATTGTGGCATGAAATAATGGCATAGCACGAGCATTGTTGTATTTTCATGTTTTGCACAAAAGAAAATGGAGCTTCGGCTCACAAATGGAACTTTGGTTCACAATGGAACTTCGGTTCACAATGGAACTTCAGCTCACAATTAGAGCTTCGACTCACAAATGAGGAAGAGAGTGGACTCTCTCTTACAATAAGACTCCGGAGCACATGCACTATATGTGGAGTGCATTAACAGATTCATAATGCATTCACTTACTGTTTATTATTGATGTTTATATGAGAGGAATTGGAAGGTTGAAAGACTTAAACGAATTTTATGTGTTCATTGGATTGAATGCGGTAATTGCATAGGTGAATATGATTATGGATTGAATAGATTGAAAGTGTGAATTGATGTTTGTGTGAGAACCTTGAGAATGTCAAGGCATGTATGAGTATATACAATAGTGGAATGAATGATTTAATGTATAAATATAAATGATGATGTATTCTTGGACTGGCGTGTGTGATTTGATGCATGTGAGAAAATGATTATGTTGTGTATTATGATATGCAAAGAATGATTGATGATTATGTTGAGGTTATGATTGTGGTTTAATCTTATAAGTGTATGTTGATTCCTTGTTGGATGATTAAGTGTGAGGATGATGATAAATGATAGATGTAAGATGTTGATTAAGTTGAGAATTATGTAATGGTGGTTTGGTTGATATGGTATGTTGTTTGGAAATATGTATGAGTTGTGGAATGGTATCCTTGATGCTTGGGTGTATGTTAGGGTTATGTATGATTTGGATTGATTCATGATGTAATGTGTTGTTTACATGTTTAAATGACTAAGAATGATCATTTGGATGTATATTTGACTTGTATGGATGCCCTATGAGTTGTTTAGTATGCTTAAGGTGAATGGATAAGTGTATGTATGAAGAAACTTAGGAAAAATTCGGGCAGAATGCACTGAAGAAAATAACGTATGTTTATCCTGGGATTAAACATACGTTACTAAGCCTTGGCATACGTTATTTTGAGCCTGTCATACGTTATTCAACCTGGAAACAGGGCCCAGAATAACGTATGTTAAGGGCCAAAATAGACATACGTTAATTTGAACCTGGAACCTTAAATTTGACCGAATAACATCCTAATGTATATCTAAAGTATCTTAATGATTCTGGAGGGTTCCATAACACTTTAAACACAGTATGAACTTGTAAAAAACATGTTTACATTATCTTGTGTGAAAGTCTAAGGGTAGACTTAATGATTGTATGCAAGGGAGGATAGGCTGCGGAGGCCGACGACTCCCCTGCACCTCAGCATAGAGAGACACTGAGGGAAAGCTTACTGAATATTAAAAATACTCACTTGTGTTTTGCTGAAATATGTGCAGATCGACAGTAGCTGGTGCTGGAATTTGCTTTTGGCGGAGCTTGCACGTGTGATACCGAGCGGATAGGTTGGCTCCAAGAGATTTTTGGAGATGCATACTTTTGCACTTTTGTATAGCCATACACATAGCAGTATAGGCTTTTACTGGCATTTGCATTGTTTTAAACCTCAAACCATGGCTTCCGCATTTGTGATACTTTTATTTTGTATTAGGCCGGTTTAAAGAAAATGCATGTATGCCACTCTTGATTTCATTTATATATATATATATATATGTTTACTTGATTTGAATTGTACACTGTTGGTTTTAAAAAGAAAAAAAAGGGTGCGAAAATCATATTTATTGGAAAATGAACTTTTCAAAAATGGGGTTCACATGTGCTCCCCAAATCTTTCAGAAACTGAACAGGTATGAACATCATTGAACAACTGCACGGTGAAGTTACCATTAGTACCCTTTGCCGATGCCTTGAAGAACCACTTGCAATTTTCACTGAAACAGGTCAAATAATATTGACGACTGCTTGATTTAGCAAATTTGTAGTTGAAGTAGTTGTGCAATGCGTAATGACCGATTGCAAGTTTCAATGATTCTTTGTTTTTGTAAACAACTTCAACCTCTAATCCATTAGTATTTGTAAAATCCACCTCATTGTTAGAATCACTAGTGTTGTCTACTTCTCAGAATTTGTCATTGTATTCTACAATATCTTTCCCAATTTGTGATGTTTGTTCAATCATGTGGGGAGGTATTCCATGTTCAAGTCGAACAATGCAACAACACTTGGGGTCGTATCGTGGATGTTTGATAACTGAAACAAATGAACAACATTGTACGTAAATAAACAAAATCATGTGAAACTATCCATACTGTTTAAAACGGAATGATCAATAAATTACAATAATGAACGTTGCATTACAGTTGGAGAGACAAAAATACCTGTTGGGCCTCCTCTGGAAACGAGCCAATGATCTCATCAAAACTTGCGACGTTAGTGTTCTGTTCTGGACACAATATGTCTGTATCTTCTGCTATTTCCACTATGAGAGGATATTTTAATGGTCCAAGTTGATCTTTCTTAATACTGATGTAGAACACCAAATTAATTTCATTATCCAACTTCATAGGCGGACAATCCTCAGGCATTATGTATTTAATGCTCGAAATTCTCTTCACATCACCTAAATTCAGAGATTCCTTAATTTGCATTCTTAAATCTTCTATTTTTGAGGTAACGTCTATAAGGATTTCGGACAATAGATATTTCTCGTACATGTAAGCTTCATTGAAATGTCCCCCACATTTAATTACCGTTTGGATTGTTTCCATTATTCCTCTGCACAATAATAAAGGATTAAAAAAAACTAAAATGAACAAGGCATAAATATTAGTCAGACGATTGAATTATGGTTTCTTTTCTAATGTATAAAATTATGATGAACTAACATGAACAAAAATGTATTGTTCATAAAAATTTTGCAGTTAGACGTTAAAATTCCAGAATTTATAGAACCCCTTGAACAATAAAAAAATATAAACAAATTCGACCTATGAACATAAAAATACTAAATAAAAGTGGAAGCACGACCACTATGTTGCACGAACTGAAGCGGGCAATCCGAATATCATCTTCGTTATTTACCTGATTTGACGGAATAAATGGCAGTAAATTGGATGATTGTTGCAGTTATTGTTGAGTGTTAACCGCTGTGGTGGCTTCAATTTTGCTTCGTCAATGAATATTATTTCAACAATACGTTAATCTTTTGGAAATGAATTCTCGGAATTTTTACAGAATTGTTTCGACAGATTTTTTGGAGTGTGAAAGAGCACATTTGTTGGAGTTATTTTGGGGGTTTTATCTTCGTTCAATTGAATTTAATTTTCAAATCAGGTGGTTACATTTTTTTTGTGTCAAAGTGGGCAATTTTAATAGGATAAAGTATGAACCGACATTTATCTCTTTCAAAAAGGTGGTTGAGCATTTGTAGATAAAGGCAATTTAAGGTGGGCATTCCTACAAAATGCAATGTTATAGGTGTTTAGTTACCTAATTTTCCGCAAGATCAAAGAAATAAACTCTATCGCCTATGGGAAAATTTAGAGAAGCCCACTCTTCTAATGACATCCCAAGTTCGTCTGCAAATATTTCTCGATAGAATTTTTTTAACAAGTTTTTAGAGTAGTTGTTTTTCTAGAATTCTCTAAAATAATTTTAAGAAAATCTTAGCATATAATTTAGAATAATAAAGAATAATGCATAAAGTTCTATGCATAGACCTTAGCCTAATTAAGGTGAATGTATAAAAAGCAAACTAAAAGCTCGAGGGTAAAGAACAAGGTTAAGAAGAGTGTGAAGTGAGATTTGTAGTGTACTATAATGATAAAAAGAGGTTTAGCTTTCAAGTTGCAATATTTAGTCTACCATTTTATATTCATCGAAGTGATATCAGAGTGAGAAGGTTAGAGACTATATCTGGGTTCGCATTTAATACAATAGTGACGCTATAAAAAATAATAGTAGGCGAATTCGGGATTCATGAGTTGAGCGACATACAGTTAAGGACTGCGGAGCTTGTTGTCTAGGACCAAGCATAGTCACAATGACATATCAAATATACGCTTTGAAAGCATTGAGAAGTTAAACTAGCATAACTATTGTGATTGGTGAACCTATATGAAGTCTTACCTTAGAGGGCAAGACTTGTGGGACGTAAGCCAAGACTTGTGTGACGTAGTGGATGGATATGACACCTCACTATCAAAATACAATATGCCCAACCCATCAAGAAGCGGAATATAAAGGTTGGTAAGTATTTATACGCGATTCAAACGACAATCGACAAAAAAATTACTCTCAAGAGTTAAAGACATAGAGATATCCAAGCAAGTATGAGATGTTTTAGCGACTGTCATAAAAAAATGACATTCACCTCTAGCTTCTTAAAGGATATTTGATGAATGCAACACAAGGTATGTTCTCTATCAACGCATATTTTTAGAAAATAATGAACTTGTGTCGAGAAATAATGAAGATGCATTATTTAGTGATGATAGAAAAGGAGAAGAGAAGACACTCTTTAGAAATAAAAGAAATATAATTAAAAAGAAGCCACGAGGTTATCAATGAAGCAACCAATCAAGGAAGCGCCGAGCAACAACGCGAATTGTCATATAGGACATAGCGACAAGTGCTTCGTTTGTGGGAAGAAAATTATTTTGCTCAAGATTGTTAACACAAGAAGAAAGAAGGAAATGTTGTAACCTTTAAGAAACTTTCAAATGAAAGTGAAGAAGAATGAGACTTCCAAACATCCTTCACGATAGAAAAATCAAACGAGGAGCTCGCGCCTTCCTTAAAGAGCAAAAAAATCCATTGATTATGATAGCGAATAGATTGTGGATTTTGGATATTCTAACCATTTGATACGAGAAAAAGAAAAATTATCAAGCATGTCAGAATATAAAGATGGTCGAGACGTAGTCACTACCAACAACTCAAGATTTTTGATAACGCATATTTGAAAAAAGGTGATAGTATGTACTTCCACATAATCCACAACAAGTACAACTCCAAAATGTCTACGTGTCTACCACGTACTAGGAATTAAGAAGAATCTGGTTTCTATATCATAGCGAACAACCTCATGTAACCATGTAGTGTTTTGACCAAAGGATGTTAGGTATGTAAAAACTTAAAAACTACGAGCATGTCAGCTCTAAAAGGAATAAAAATGGAGTCGGTCAATGTCATATTTGCACATGATTTTTAAAATCAGGCCATACTAAAATTGTGAAGGCAATGGAAAACAATACCAAATTTCACAACATATAGCCATAAAAAACGAAATCAAACATATCAACACAACCAATTCTTAGGTTAAGTTCATTACCCTTGAAGATTCAGCTTTAACATTATAGATCAAAGTAACTAAACACTATAAGAGAGGTTAAAATATGAATCTCCTCTATGACCACACACACACGGCAAAATCTTGACCAAAAGAGTGGTAGCTCCAATGAGGAACTCGGCCATAAAGAGAGAGTGCTCTCTTTTATGAAAAAATGACTAAGATTTAGAATGAATGCGTGCTCGAAAAATGGTCTCTATTTATAGATGAGAGCATGTCCTAATTATTTGATATATGGAAGATTTTGTGTGAGAATATTCACAATAAATTTGTCAAAGATATCCCTATATTAGTCATGATCATACCAAACATCTTCCATAATAGTATGCCACTCACTTATTTTCATAAGAGGACAATAAGCGGTTCCTGTTACGTTAGTATGGGTTCGTTTCCCAGAACTGTCGATGATGTAGTACCATGAAGATGTGCTCTTTGCATTGGCTTCAAGTATTGGGGTTCCTGTTAAGGTGGATATTAATACCCGGATGGCCATCAGAGCACTATTTGCTAGAGTCTGTGTAGAGGTTGATCTCACCAAACCTCTGGTGGCAAAGTTTTGTCTGGACAATAAGTGGTACCACATTGAGTATAAAGGAATTCATACCATTTGCTTCAAATGTGGGATGTATGGGCATAGGTCTGAGGCGTGCATTACTGCAGCCCAATCGAAAGGAAGTGGAGAAGGTAAGGAGGCTAGATAGGTTACCATTCGCCAATAGTCCTCGGAAAATAACGAGACTCCGGGGTCTTTAGAGTAGGACTAAAGTTAGCCGCCTCTATAACGACTAGTTCGATTGCTGCTAGTACCTATGGACATGGTCAAGGTATGGTGGCTCAAAGACCTATAAATTGTAGGAGAATGTCTACTCGTGATAAGTAAAAAGTAGATCAGCAAGCCCCAATTTCTGTTGACAATATATACGAGCATTTAACGCAAGTGGATTGTAAGGACATGGAACAAACGACAAATAAAGAGAGAAGTGGGGGAGTGATGGAAAAAGATGGAAATTCATTTATTAAGATGGTGCACAACTTCCCATAGAAGAATGATAAAGGTAAGCAAAAACGGTCGGTTGCTGAGGATAAAGATACCTCAGCAGAAGCTAAGGAAATGGTCCCCCTCCCTCAAAACCAGAAACCGTTTATGGGTCAAATTAATAAAAAAGCCCAACCCATTTCTCTAGCTCCTCCTGGAATAGTAGACCCAACCTCCGACTCTCCACAAACTCAGCATGAAAAAAATTCTAATGCCCCTTCAACGTCAAATGTTGTATCGGCTAGTCCTTGCGAAGATCAGAGTGCTGATATGGACATCGTCCCACCCAAGCCTCCTGATAGGAACAATCAATCCTCTTCACCAAACCTTCAACCTTCCTCACCAATGACCTCAACTCAGGGCTTGAACATGGAAGGAAGAACAGGTAGGGGGATGGAGAAGGAAGGTAAAGTGCTAAGATATAGATCGCTATCCAGAGATCCTATTGGGGTCCGACCCGAAGCGGGAGGGTGCGTCATCCACCAGCTGCGAATTAACAGGTTCGTAGTTTCTCCTATCTGTATGTTTTTTATGTCAATTATAGTTTGGAATATTTGTGGTGTGGGAAATGCAGAATCGGTGAGTCATCTGAGGATGTTGATTAGAAGCTTGGAAATCGATATACTTGTGCTAGCTGAACCAAAACTTAGTGGGCATAAGGCAGATTTGTTATGTAGAAAGTTGGGACTCAGGGGGGGTCTGTAGACAAGAAGCTGAAGGTTTGAGTGGAGGAATTTGGATACTATGGAATACTGAGAAGTATGGTGTTTCAGTAATTCAGTATAACTCGTGTTTCATTCATACTGAGGTCAGGAACTCGGATGGGAGCGAATGGGCATTCACCGCAGTGTACTGCCATCCTAATGGTAGGGAAGGGGTGGAATTTTGGGAGAGTACTAAAGCTTTATAGAACCAATCAGGGAAACCTTGGCTGATGGCTGGAGATTTTAATGCAATTGCATCAGTATCTGAGTGCTCCAGAGGAGGTGTGAGACTTAACGACCGAATCCTTTTTGCTGATTGGATTGCCAACCTGGGGCTTATTGATATGGGCTAAAAGTGGGCTATATTTACATGGGTAAGAGGTTTTTTTATAAGAACGAGGATTCAGAGGAGGCTTGATAGGGCAATGTACAATCGGGAGGGTAGAGTAGCTTGGCCTGAAGCGACGGTTAATCACTTAGCGAGGATTTTTTTTCAGATCACGCTCCTTTACATATACAATTGAGATCGAGCCACCGCCAGTCTGGAATGCATAAGCCTTTTAGATTTCAAAGGGCGTGGTTTGAACATCCCTCCTTTATGGATTTTGCGACAGAAAATTGGAATTGCTGCAATGGTTTTGCTCAGGGAACAAAAAATATGGCAGTGGCTCTTCAACGTTGGAATAAGGAGGTCTTTGGGAACATATTTTACAAAAATAGAAGTCTAGTTGCTAGAATTGAGAGGATACAAAGAGCCTTGGCGAGAGGGTTTAATGCGGGTTTGCTTGATCTAGAAACGAGAGAGAAATGGATTTTGGCTGGAGATAAAAATACCAAATTCTTCCATGCTTCTACTATTATTAGAAGACACCATAACAGGATCACGAGGCTTAAAGATGAAGACGGTACTTGGATTATGGATGTTGTAGGTATGCGGAACCAACAGGAGATGGCAAGTCTGGAAAAATCTTTCACGCCCTTTGAAATTCAACATGCGGTCTTTGATATGAGTCCATATAAAGCACCCGGTCCTGACAGCTTCCAGGCCGCTTTCTACCAAAAACTATAGGGTACGGTTGGTCAAGATGCTATTAATACTGTATTGTTGGGCTTAAATGAGGGTACTTTTCAAGAGGAGTTGAACGCTACCACGTTAGTGCTTATCCCCAAAGTGCCAGCTCCTGAAACTATTCAGCAGTTTCGCCCTATTAGCTTGTGCAACATAATCTATAAAACCATGATTAAGGTCATTGTTAATAGGCTGAAACCTCTACTTCCCCAAGTGGTCTCACCTTGTCAGAACAGTTTTATACCAGGAAGAAATATAGCGGATAATATTCTAGTATACCAGGAAGTTCTGCACTCTTTTCGAACTAGTCGTGGCACTGGTAAGGGTATGATGGTGAAGCTAGATTTAGAGAAGGCCTACGATCGACTGGAATGGGATTTCATCGAGGATACCTTGATCAAATTGAAGCTTCCCGAAAAACTCATAAAAGTTATTATGATGTGCATCTCTTCTGCCTCTTATAGAATCTGCTGGAATGGGGAGCTTACGGAAGAATTTAAACCATCTAGGGGCCTTCGCCAAGGGGATCCTCTCTCCCCTTATGTTTTCATTCTGTGCCTAGAAAGACTTGGCCATCTTATCGACCAAAGGGTGAGCTCAGGGAGTTGGAAACCAATTAAAATGTCGAGAGGGGGTCCCTCGTTATCACATCTGTGTTTGTAGATGATTTGATTCTGTTTGATAAAGCCAATAACTCACAAGCTTTGCTCATTAAAGAGTGTTTTGATTTATTTAGCAAGGAATCTGGGTAGCGTGTCAACTTCGCTAAATCTAGTCTTCTGGTTTCGAAGAAGGTCCCTCGGCAGTAAGCTCAATCGCTAGGGGAAATTTTGGGTATTCAAGTGGAGCCTAAGTTGGGAATTTACCTCGGAGTCCCTTCTATCCAGTCAAGAATCACGAAGCAAACGTATAACCAGATCCTAGAGAGGGTCCAAAACAGGTTGTAGGGCTGGAAAACAAAATGTCGCTCCCTTGCGGCAAGAACAACTCTAATTAAGTCTGTCACGTCATTCATCCCCGCCTATGTAATGCAGACTGCCTTGCTACCGAAGACTATTTTAAGGGAATTAGATAATGCCAGAGGTGTTTTTTGTGGGGGGGATCACAGGACAAAAAAGATTTGCATAAAGTAAGATGGGAGCATGTTTGTAGACAAAAGAGAGATGGAGGTCTGGGAGTCTGTAAGATGTTGAGTTTTAATAAGGAATTACTTACGAAACAAACCTAGAGGTTCATTACGCAGAGTGACAGTTTGCCAATGAAGATTTTTGTTAGTAAATATGGGAAGGGAAGAACTGGCCTGGCAGCCTGTCAAGCAACTAGCATGGACTCTGCTTCTTGGAAAGGGATATGTAAACAGAAGGAAGTCATTGAAAAAGGATTGGGCAAAGTTGTTTTCGATGGAAAGTCTACTTCCTTTTGGTATGATAAATGGGTTGGAAATAGTTCGCTGGCAAACTGTGCCAATATTATAATTCCAGATTGCCTGACACATAAACAGGTAGTTGATGTCTGGACCAATAATTCTTGGAATTGGGAGGAAATTGGGCCATTATTACCAAATCAAGCATTGTTAAAACTTGCAGCAAAAAAAGTTTGTGATCAAGGCAAAGCAGATGCGTTCAGCTGGAGTCCTTGTAGCAGTGGCATGTTTACAGTTAAATCTGCATATTGGCTTCAGGAGAATAAAAGGAGGATCGACTCGATAAATGGTGAGAGCAGAAGTTCCGTTTGGAAAGAAGTATGGAAGTTGAAAACAACATAGAGACAAAATTTGTTTGCTTGGCTCTTGGTCCATAATAGAATATTGACTAAGACTTTGCTCAGGCAGAGGGGCTTAACTTTGAATGTCGATTGTCAGTTGTGTGGTGTTAGGGAGGAAACCCCAATCCACATTTTTGGTAAGTGTAGGAGGGCGTTGGAGGTTTGGAAACGACTTATCCCTGTCCGCCAACAAGGGGAATTTTTCTCTCTTATGTGGGATTCTTGGATTAGTTATAATCTGCAAAGGGAGAAGGTTGATTCGTGTGGCCTCCCTTGGAATGTGGTTTTTGTTGTTACCTGCTGGTGGTTGTGAAAGGCCAGAAATGCGGTTGTGTTTCACAATGGAGTAGAGGATGTGTCTGTGGAGTTTCTACGTGGGCAATTTCAGATTATGGCTAAAGTATTCAAACAAGGAGAGAAGGTTCAGAATCAGAGAAATGAGATCTTTATTGGTTGGACTCCACCCCCATCATCATGGGTCATGTTAAACACAGATGGTGCATCTAAATCTGGCAAAGAAGCTGCTTGCGGATGTTTGATTAGGGATGAAATGGGTGCTTGGCTGGGAGGATTCGTAAGTAATTTGGGACATGCTTCTTCCATTGAAGCTGAATTATAGGGGTTATACTATGGTCTTGCGATGACATGGAATAAAGGAGTGCGGCGAGTAGTGGCAGCCCTTGACTCTAAAACAACCATATTCTTCATGCAGAATTATGTTCACGATGGCCATCCTCTAGCCCCGATTATAACTTCTTGCAAAAACTATTTAACCAGGGACTGGGTTATTCGGTTTCAACACATTTACAGAGAGGATAACAGATCAGCGGATAAACTCGCAAACTTGGGGCTTCTCGCGCCGATTGGAGTGCGTTTCCTGGAGACGCCTCCTCATGAGGTCAAGCAGATTCTTATGGAAGATATTGTAGGGGTTTCCTTCCCCCAGACTATCCAAGCAAACTTAGCTACTGTATCACTTTATGAGCACCATTTCAGCCCTCCAGTAAAACCAAAAAAAAAAAATAAGAGGACAATAACTAATATGGATATTTCCTTTCCGTTTCATGGCCATTCACCACATATTATTTGGCAAAAAAATGTGCCCAATGAATTGCCTACATGGACTCACAAACTTGTTTCTCATAAACCGAAGTTTATGACCCATAAGAAAATGATCAAAATACCCTTTTCGGTCAATTTCAAGGTGTGTGATCTTATAAGTCTATTTTAAATTGGTAATGAGTTCTAATGAGCTTAGATATCATAAATAACCTTAAACAAGGTATTATAATAATCCAATAAGAATAAAAATACTAACGAAATTAGGAGAGTTAATGCAATCTTACTAGTCTTTTACCCCGAAATATCAGAATTAAATATCAGAATTAGCACAATGCATGGACTGAGTTATCCTTATATATATTTTAATTTCTTTTAAGATATCTCAGTGACACTAAACTCTCAGATAAATAATGAAACACATAATTTCATCTAAGTATGGTCATATACTTCTTATTTCACTAATTAAGAGGTCGATGATATTTTCTCTTTTTGAGAAGGGTAATTCCTTCACATTTCTCATGATATCTAACATGAACCAGTGCATACCTGACAAGACTCTTGCATGTAGATCTAAGCTCTAGAAGTGGTTGAATAGAGTTTGCATGAAGATGGAATTTTTTTTTGCGAAATAAGAAACAAACAGTCAAGAACATAAGATTTATAGTGTTTCAGTGATAACACATACTTCTGCTACCAAAACTCCCACTTATAATTTTTTAACCTCTTCACTATTGTCACTTTTCAGAGCTAAGTGAGAACTTTTTATACACTTGAATTCTAGCTTAAGTAACCTTACAAAGTGATTTAATTTCTGGCTCAGGTCCTACCTACTATTTGATTTGACTTGTAGCTCAATTCATACCTCACAATTTTGATTTGATTTGCGGCTCAAATTCTAGCTCACAATCACTCCCAATGAATGCGAAATAAACACTAATGAATGAGTGCAAAATGTACAACTAGTTTGAATAGAAATGAATTCTTCTTTCACAATTGAGAAAACAAGCTATGATCTTTGAAAGATGATGAAGTGATTTGATGTTGGAAACTTGGAGTGATTGTCTTCACTTGTCTCTGGAGTTAGAGTAACTTTCTATAACATCTCTTGAAGATATAACCTTAGACAAACTTTGGTATCTTTTGAAAATATTTGAAAAAAGTGATTTTTGATGTCATCTTTTTCATTCAAGTAGAAATATTTTTATTTGAGTAAAATTTATTTTAGTCGACTAACACACATGTTACTCGATTAACACAGGCTTCAGGTGCAGTTTGGCGACTTTTTGTCTGATGTCTACTCAAGTAACTTTTTTACTAGTCAACTAACAATCCTTTTAGTCGAGTAATGACTTCTATTGGTCGGCCAATCTTTTGAGAATATTTCCCAAAATTTAAACTTTGAAATTGGGTTGATTTTCTGCGTCATCTTTGAAGATTTTCTAATGTGTTTGTTCAGATAACTTGAATAAAATATTTTTAGTCGAGTAAAATTCTTGCTCTTCTTCAACTAGTCGTTGCTCTTGACTTTCAACCAGTTTCATGCATGTTAGTCAAGTAAAAATAATTTCAGTCGACTAACTTACGTGCATACATATTTTACTCGAGTAAAATTAATTTTACTGCAGTAAAATATTGTATTTATTCAACTTTTGTTCAACTAAGCTCAAACTTGACTTCTCCAATACTCTTTTATACATATTCCTTTGATTTTAAACAATTTGTCAAACTTGAGATTAATCTTTATCAATTTTATTATTTTACACTATATCAAAACACAATAAGAATCTTAATGTTTGCCACTATTGATCCAACAATACTTGTTATTCTGTTACGAAAACTTTAGGTGTATGTCAAAAGTGCACAGTAATTCATCTACAGTTTCATGGAGATTTTAGGTCTAAAAACTCAGATGTAATACTTGTAATGAGAATTACTTATGACTCAGTACTATGTAGTGTTTTCATCTTCTGATCAGATATAAATACAGTGTTTAGAAATATATCCATGATATCTGACTAACACTAAATGTCCTTGTATTACATAGAACCGAACCCACTCAGTCGAAGAAAGTATGTCAGTTTTAATTCACTTGCTTCCCATAACATTGATCGACTGTAAATGTTCTGAATGATATCTCTCATGCTCTAAGGTCCTACTGATGTTTTCCTCACATATGTCAACTTAAGCATATAGATGATTCGAGTCATTCGTGAACATCTTGGCATTCGATTCGCTTAGAGCTCATTCATGACTCGAAACTTGAATAATTTCAGACTCAAATAAACGAGCTGAGCTTGAATATTCAAATACTCGGTTCGTAAGCTCGTGAACATACTCGTTTAAGATGCTCATTTTAGGCTTGTGAATACTCGTAATCATATAAAGATGTACATATTTATCAAATTTAAGTGTACAAACTGTTCACAAGGTAATTTATGACTACAAAAGTATGTATACAATATGAAGTCATGAATAATGTGTTAATTGTTTTAGGTGAATATATACAAAAGCAGCCACATATTTTTATTTAAAAATAAATTTTACTCTAATATATTAATTTATTTTAGGTGAATTAACCTAAAGATTACAATATCTTAGCGTAAAACTACATAGTTTTACATGAAACAACGTCATTTTGAAACTGATTTATCTTACTTCATTTAAATTCTAATTTTTTTTAATCACATGATTTCATTAGATAGCAAACGGCTACAAATTCCCATTTTTTTCATGACCATCAGATTGCACTATGTCTCTCTCGACTGTTATGGTCGTTGCCTTCTAGACCTTTACTCGCTACTTATCGCTGTCACACTCTCATCGTGAAGTCGCTCTCTCGCTCTCATACAAAATTGTATTTTAGTGAAAAGGGGTTTGTTAGCTCGTGACTTTTAATGAGTCAAATTTAAACAAAATTTTGAGCTCGACAAAAAAACTTGACTCAAACTTATAGTCGTAAAATTTTAAACAAGTCAAACTTAAACACTCAAAATCTTTACTCGATTTGGCTTGACTAATTCATATCCCTATTTCTAACATTAATCTTATAAGTGTATTTTTTTTATAATATCAAGGTCTTTTATTGCAATTAATACAGAATGATCCTTCAAATTTCCACGAAACTAACAACCACAATTCGTGGACGTTCAATTTATTAAAAATGTTACAATCATATTTGAAAAGTCTCCATTATAAAAATAATTATATTCGAAAAATCCTGTCAAGTATAAAATTAAT
>CANYCX010563382.1:0-16594 GCA_948193385.1 Breynia disticha f. nivosa
TGTGTGCTAGAGTTTGATAAAGTTGTGTGCTAGATTATAATCGATAGCTATGTGCTGAATTTGAGATCTGTGTGATAATAAATTGTCTGGCATTCGGGGATGCCGATAGACAAGATAGATACGCACGTCCTCGTGCTATTATATACTTTCCCCTGCACGTCATTTGCGTTAAAGTTGAGAATACTTACTGAGTATTGTTTATACTCACCCCGTTGTTGTTTTAAATGATTGTGCAGATCGTAGGTAGTTGCCTTTCACTAGACTACAGAGTTGATCGATACTTTCCAGAGCTACGTCAGAGGTCGAGCTCCAGTTGTCATTTTTGTTATTTTTGATTTGTACATATTGTACATTTGTATATACACGCAGGTTTTTAGTTTGAATGTTTTCAAACTTATTTGCTTTCGCTACTGCTTTGTTTTAAGAATGAAAACAGATTTGGGCCAGTGTTTTGATTTATACAGCGTGTATATATCTTTTATTTTCTCTCTCCTCTGCTTGTAGACTTGATTTTATATCATTTCTATAAATTATATAATTTATCAGGGAAATTGATTTTTGAAAATGAGTTTCACATATATTATTAACCAAAGATCTTAAATTTAATTATAAGATAAATATTAAGCGTTAAATTGAACAAAACCTTATTACCTGAAAAATAGGCAGAAAAAAAATGCAATAACAATAATAAGATAAATGTAAAAGGCTAGAGTGGCCATGCCACTAAAAAGCTACTAATGGCTCCAAAAAGATAAAAACACTAAACTTTGGTAGTTCAAGTTGTGTTCATAGATTGTAGTCTTAGGGTACAACTTCTTGGTACACCCTAAAAAGTCCCACACTTTAAGTTTTATTTGTAATATGAACCTATCGATACACTTCGTTTGTGGGTTCAACGATGCACATTGAAAATGTGAGCGGTGCTAGGAGAGACATACAAATTTTAACTTGTTGGTTTTTCAAGTTTCTTTGAGACTCCTCGCACTTGATCGTGGATTAGTTCGATCTTTTTCCTATAATTTTTGGGCAAAAATGAACCTGATCAGTACCTAGGAAATACCCTAACTCCCATGATTGAGTGGAAAATGACTGTTTTTTTCTCCAGAAAAGAGAATTCGTTTGTGGGTTCAACGGTGCATATTGAGAATGTGAGCGGCGCTAGGAGAGACA
The DNA here is from genome assembly GCA_948193385.1 of Breynia disticha f. nivosa. Classification (NCBI taxonomy): domain Eukaryota; kingdom Viridiplantae; phylum Streptophyta; class Magnoliopsida; order Malpighiales; family Phyllanthaceae; genus Breynia; species Breynia disticha. The sequence goes on from CANYCX010563382.1 coordinate 1,171, forward strand.
TACAAATTTTAACTTGTTGGCTTGTCAAGTTTTTTTGAGACTCCTTGCACTTGATCGTGGGTTAGTTCGATCTTTTTCATATAATTTTTCGGCAAAAATGAACCTGATCAGTACCTAGGAAATACCCTAACTCCCATGATTGAGTGGAAAATGACTGTTTTTTTCTCCAGAAAAGAGAATTTTCACAGGAACATTGTGATTTCTACAGTTGAAATTTAAGGTATCTTTAAAGTTGATAAGATACTGCAAACATAAGGAGATTAAAGATGATAATTGGAATAATTAAAGTGGAAAAGGAAGTCAAGAAAGCATATTTGTGCTTTTCCTGTCAAATGTTAAACATTAAAGCTTGTTTTTTCCTTTCATACGGTTGATTTGGTCGGTTTCAATTAACCGATTAAATTAACATTAACTGAGCTCTTGATCAAAAAAACTAATTGAATAAACCAAAATTTTTATTTTAGTTCGAACAGAATTAACCATTTTTTTTTTTTCGGTTCAAGTTTTTTTTTTCTTTTTATTTTTTTTACTGAACAATTATCAATAAGAAATATAATGCACAAACATTTCACATATCTAAATCTAACTATTCAACCATGAGTACAAGGTAGTGAAACACGACAACGTAGAACCAATAATTTAGTTGCAGAAAGCTGATTGATTTGATTTTTCGATTGCATCTTATAAAATATGCCAACTTCTCAAGCATAATGTTCGTAGCACCAGTTAATCTGCATGTTCTTTTTTCTAAATCTGCTTTTTAATTTGTTATGACTTGTATAATCAAAGGATTCAACTAGATTTATTTAAATGATGTGATCAGTTTTCAAGATTTTGAGTTATTTATTAATTAAATATATCAAATATTATGAGATCTCAAGTGTTATATTAGATGAACAGTTAGCTAAATTATTTCGGAAAATCATTAAGAAGTAGTGTGGAAGGATATTATATGTTCATGTGCCATGGAAATGGCAGTTTCCCTATGGGGGTTAAGATAGCGGTGAAAAACGGTTCAAACTGTCGGTTTTGTTTGGAACATTGCGGTTTGAAAAAATCAGGAGTCAAAATCAGTTTGTGTAGTACACAGTTCAGTCAGTTTGATTTTGGTTCTGATTCTTGAACCTGCAATTTGGGTTGGTCCGGTTCAGATTCGTTTTTTCCATTAAAAATAAACAATTAGTTAAAAATTGTAAATCGCCAGTCATTATTCTTAGGAAATTGGAACTGGACTGTGAACAAGTCAGTTCCGACGCTTGATACCAGTTCCAATTTGAAAATTGACGGTTTAGATTTGGGATTTTCAATTCTCGTTTGTCAATTCCGGTTCGATTCTTTTACATCTAGATCAGGAGAGGAAGACGAATAGTTGGCAATGGCAGAGCAAAAGTTAAGTGTAGTGGACAAAGGATTTTGAAGGGCAGGTGAGGGAAAGGATGGTTGATACGTTTTGAGGGGACAATGCATGCACAACTTGATTCTCATCAAGACCCTTTATGCCCTAATTTCTCTCCTTTCCAACACCCATAATCATCAATCTTTGAATCCAAGATTATCATCAATCATACCCCCCACACCCTTCCTCATCACTCCACTCCACGAGTGAGCCCAACAAATTTTGAGGAAAAAGAAGAATACAAAACAAGTGGGGAAAAGTTGACAAATGAGAGATAAAAATATACTTAGGAAAAATAACAAAAGAAACACCACTAAACCCTCAGTAATGATTACAAATTAGCATAATCTGAACTAACCAACATATTATATGGCCTGTTTTCTTGTGTTTGTCATGTGGTCCATAATACAAGACAAACCAAATTGCAATTAATAATATGTAAAAGTGCATTAAAAAATAATTAGTAAGAAGAGATCATACATAAGCCAACAATTTTTCCTCCCATTTAATGAATCAGTAGATTGTTAGTTCATACTAGTTGTGTCTTAACCATAAACATTACAAGAATTGAATTCGTGTTATTTGTGTTGTGTTCACAAGCCATGTTATTGTGTTGAAAATTTGGGGTGTATGATACCGTAAAAGAAGTGTACAAATGTTGAGCGACCAAATTGAAGAGTTTGTGCTGGCTATATATAGGATAGAACTACCCATGAGTGGTTGGTGCAGTGGCAAAGCGCCCTATCGATTGACTCCTCGCTTCCTAAAGATTGCAGGTTCGAGCCTGGTGGAAGTGATCCTCGTGAGGGAGCTCCCATGCCTCTCGGAGCGATCCGGAATAGTCGGGGTCCAATGTGGCCACCGGATACCGGGGGTGTCGCCGACACAGCGGACCATAAAATAGGATAGAACTAGAAGCTGGCAAGACTGAGAGAGACATTCATGTATTGTTGTGTTCTGTGAAGTGAATGGAGAAAGAAAACACATGAATATGGACGACGTTGCAAAGAAAGAGACTGGTCTTTACAAGATTATATGAACTTGAAAGTGGGCGAGTCTTATGTTTTTATTGCTGGAAAAAATATCTCTAAGGTACGATCTTCGATTTGAATACACAGAATAAATGGACATATCCAGAGCAGGACAAGAAGAATTCGCCAAAAACACCTAACTCCATACTCACATGAGAGTAATATGGCTTGCAACCTGCAGGAATCAAAACCTGAAATGCTCTTCTAAAAACATTCGGTACCATACAAAATATCAAAAAATCATACTAGTACTTGAAATATCTTTGTACATTAATAATTGCAGTTCATAGTTCACGTTTTGAGTCAAGCCTGATAAAGAATGAGGCGATTCTCTCTCTTTGTTCCATCGGATTATGTCATAGATCCAGAAAATCTGTAAGGGACAACGACATTTAAGTCAAAAAAAACTTTCGATACGTTTCAAAAAATAGAGAAGTCTGCACAACAAGTTTACCACTTTCTCTTATGCTGATGACAAGAGGAGACGGTATTGCAAGTACAAACTACACGACAAGGGCAAAAGCTATACGAAGAACTAAATTGCCCTTATAGAGTGCCATTACATTGGCAGTAGGCATCCTGAATTATTGCTTCTTGTTTGCCTATGCATACCTACTTATCAGTACAACTTTCCAGGCAGGAGCACATGTATTGAGTAGAAATAGTGCAAGAATTACTTGTACTAGTGTTCTTAACCTTAACAGTGTGTAAGGACTACTATCATGGCAATGAAGAACAATGCAATCTTTCAGGAATCAAGGGTCGACCATGAGACAGACAAACAGGAAGATTCCAGATCGCGCCTTACAACAACACAATGTACAACTTTCTATCTATTCAAAACAAATGCAAAAGTAAGTCCTAAGCCCACCAAGTTAGGTATTCCACCTTTTCTTGATCTCTATATCTTTCCAGGTGTGTGGCTCCTTTTACACACTCTAATGCACTCCAATATCAAGTGTCGTACAAATAAGCATGTTGCATAAGTTATCATTATGGCATGACATGGCAACAATGAGTTTCTAAACAACTGTTTAGAAGGAGTTTTGTCTGAAGGTTTCGCTCCAGAAAGCTCAATATTACTTTTCTGTGAGAGGAATGGCAGGGAAAAATTGCTGGTCACAGTCATAGGAGCCTCATTCGCCCCGAAAAAAAGTCCCTGTTAAGTGTCATTACCTTATCAGGTCCCGGAAGTTAATGCATGGTGCCGAACTCTGTTTTGAAACCTGTCGGCTTTTGAAACATGGAAATGTAGCTTAACAACTAAGCTCACGAATCAGGGAAGACGACACGAGATCTTTCTTGCATTTGATGATAATCAAAACTTAGATGCATAGCCATCTGGAAAGTTTACAGTTTCTTTTGCCTTGAGAAGGACTAACATAATAAAAATAAAAGGACTGTCAATTCCCACTGTCAAAATTATTTGGAAACATCAGCTTCAGAAGGAGAACAATTATTGAGGCCATCATAAGAACTTCCATGGAGACTGACATAACAGAAAGACCCTGAAAAAACGGAGAGTGGAGAAAGATGATACCTCAACTTTTCATATAATTCTCGAGTGTCGGCACCCTATAGTGGATGCCACCACCATCCTTCCACATATTCCGCAAACTATGCAGTTGGTTGTCATTGTCGTCAGAGAACAACATGGCACCAAATGAACATGCACACTGCTTCTTACCGCCACGCCATTTCTCACCATTAATCATTGGAAGTTATTGGTTTCATTTTCATGACTAACAGCTGAGATCATCTTCAGATTTAGAAATTAAGCTGTAGACTTCTGTTAACTAAGAAATTGACAAAATCAACATTTCAGTAAAGCTCGCTGCACTGCTCAGAAATCGTAAACCTGAAGTTTCCTACCAATTTGGGCCTGATGTCTTGGTTACTCGCAGTAAGCGGATCCAAAATCCGGATAGCAGACATACCTGTAATAAACAGAAAGATTAAAATGAAGCTCTTGAAAATTAATACCAATCATGGAAATCAATGAAGACTAATACCATTTAGAAGCTCCTGAAAAATTCCAGTAGAATAGAAACTATATGATGACTCCAACTATATGATGACTCCAACTTTACAATAAAATTATCATTGAGGTGATGTCCTTCCACGCTCAACGAACTTTAAAATAAGGATGTCTGCCTCTTGTGATTTGCCATGTAACACTAATTTCTTGCTCACTTTCTCACACAACTTCAGATCAGGCACAAGGTTCCGGTTAAACATGCGACATGCGACTTTATATGCTGACAGTGGAAGACCTTTGCTTAAGTAACTTTCTATCAGCATATTGCAGGTTTTAGCATCAGTTCTGGAGGCTGTTTTCAGAACTTTACCCAGCAGTTTATCAGCTTCCTCCAACTGCCCAAAATGACATAATTTCTCAATAACTTGATTATAGACTGTTTTGCAATTCTGTCGTGCCAACATTTTGTCTAATAATTTCAACAAGTCCTCAATTTTACCCACTTTACAATATCTGTGGATTACTGTTCTGTACGTTACAGGAGTGGGATCTATACCCTTGTGAAGCATTTTCATTATGAGTTCAGTAACCTCCTCCATTCTACCTTTCTTCCCCAATGCATCAATCATTGTCGTATAAGTAACTGCATCAGGATGTTTATTGCTTAGATACATGTCATCGAGCAATGATAGAGCTGCTTCTATATTATCACTCTGGCAAAAGCCATGAATTACAGTAGTGAAGTTCACAACATTGACAGCACATCCCTTATTCAGACACTCCTCCATGAACCTTTTTGCCTCATCGGTTTTGTCCTTGCAACAAAGCGACTGAATTAGCAAATTAATTTCAACAGGAGTTGGCATAAAACCTTTCCCAATCATCTGTCTCACTACATCACAAGCTTCAAGTAGCTTTCCTTCCCTTCGCAGGCCATGCATAATAACACTATATGAAATTCCATTCGGAGTCCACCAATTTTCCTCACTGACATTCAACATCTCCCTCGCCTCCGATGCGTTTCCGTTTCTACAGAGTCCATTAAGCAATGCAGTGTATGATACTGTGTTAGGCTTGCAACCATGCTTGTACATTTGATGAAGCATCTTTTTAGCTAGGTCCACCTTACCAGCCCGACAAAAACCATCAATGACGGAAGTATACGTCACAACATCAGGAATGCATCCTTTTGTGAACATTTCATTAACAATTTCTTTTGCGAGATCGATCTTTCCCTTTTTACAAAATGAATCAACTATTGCACTGTACCCAACCTTGTCAATTTGAAATCCCTTGTCTTCTGCTTCTCTTAAAAACTCAAGTGCCTCATCGGCATGTTGATTCTTGGAAAGCATATGGATTAGAGTATTATAAGTAACCTGATCAGGCATTAGTTTGTTATCGTTAATCATGTTCTCCAATAGTTCCCTTATTTCACTGATCCTTTTGTCCTTGCAAAGAAAACCCATAACAGTATAGTAGCTAACTTTATCCGGTGTACATCCTTTTCGTGGCATTTGTTCAATCAACTCCAAGGCGCGGTCAACACCATAAACATCACAATATCCCTTAATCAGAGTGTTATAAGTGATTGTGTTTGGACTAATTCCAACAAGTTGCATCCTCTCTAGAAACCTAACAGCCTTTTCCAATTTATTAGACTTAACCAAAACGTGAATGGCAGTGTTACATATCAACAGATTAGGCTCCACCCCTGCTTTCTGCATCATAGTCAAGACCTGCATTGCCTTCCTCAATTCACCTGCCCGACTATATGACACCATCACATAACTAAAAGCTTCAGGATGGCACTCAATTCCCCTGCGTATCAGCAGCCGAAGAATTCTCCTAGCACCCTGACACAACTTAGTTTTACTAAGCACCTCAAGCATCACATAATATACAATTAAATGGTGTCGATACCGCCACTGCCTGTCAGCCCAATAGAAGAAATTCAAAGCAACTCTTTCATCCATTTGAGACCGCAAAACAGCGCAGACCTGCCGTGGTTTGAGGCTTCTTAGTATATGCCTCATTTGTGCTTCAAGTTTAGGATTCCAAGAGGACCTCATTTCAATCAACCTACAAATTTCTTTCACCAAAGGGTGCCGAAACTCAGGCTCTTCTAAATCAACCTTTATAGTCTCTTCTCTTTGTTCTCTTTTCCTATTATAATCCAACACCATAAGATCATTTTCATCAGCAGCATCACTATCATTCTCTCTTCCATCTTCTTCATCCTCTAAATCATCTTCATCCACATCATTAAACCCAAAACTCCTATTCACTTCACACCTACCATTATCAAATCCCATTCGTTTAAACCCGAAAAAATCATCACTTACATTATGAGAGTCTTCTGTTTCTACATTATAAGCATTTATACTATTACTACCGCTACAACCATTCTGTGAAGAAGAGTGAAACGAATTGAAAACACCATATGCACAAGGGCTTAATACAAATTCTTCAACAAAGCAGCATCCTTGAAACAAAGATTTAAACTTTCTAATTGCACGACAAGAATTAGCACCAAAAATCATATTAGCACCAAAAATCATACCCCAATATAATATAGTATAAACAAAAAAAAATGAGAACACAGAACAGAGTTTAAAATTTACTCGTAAAGCTGAGAACTTGAAGAGGACCAACTTCAATGTATAGGCTTCAAGGAGAGAATTTAGAAGCAGAGAAATTTTATTTTATTATTTGTAATTTTTTTTTTCAAATATCTAATGTGTATCCGGGTTTGACCCGAATTGGTATAAATACAAAAAGAGAAGAGAGGTCAGCATGTGTTTTGGGCTAGTTCAAAACGACCCGACCCGACCCATATTATAAAAACAGAACAACAAATGGTATATGTTTTTATTGCAAGTCACTAGGGTTTTGTTCAGTTGCACCTCTCTAAACCCTAACAATCATTTTTTTCTCTAGAAAACAAGCTAAATGCGAGATTTTTCTTGGTAAGTTTGAATCTTTATTGGTTTATCACTAAAAAGTTTGAATCGTTACTTTAGTTTGATTTACATATTGTGATTTGATGAAATATATATGAATGTTTATGCAGCTGGCCGAGCTAATTGGCTCAAGTATTGTCAATTAGTAAGTTAAAACAGTTGCATTACATTGAAAAATAGGCACAAAACCAGCTCTTGTTTGATTAAGATTCGTCATTTACAAGATAGATGGTGCCTCACATTTGTTTTGTATGCAGAGTTTGGTTTGTTGGTCCAAGATTGACTTTTTATTGATGTTTTTTTTTGTGAATTTATTAAAGGTTTTGAAGAAATTCCTCTTTATGACTGTGTGCTTCTGTTGAAGCCTCATGTAGCAAGGGAGGCTGGGATAGACTTGCTTTGTAGAATTGACAAATATTTGTGACCGAGATTAAGTCATTTGAGGATGTTCAGCTTGGCTATGGTGTTAATAAGCTTGATGACAGATTTAATAAGGTGAATTCTCTTCTTCTTGTCCAGCTTTTGATGTTTTTGTTTTCATGTCTTGCTTCTGCTGCTTGAATATGCCAGTGCTTGATTTTGTTGAGTAATGTCAGGAAGAGTTTATATTTTGATTTGAAGAATTTGATTACAGATTGGTTCTGAAAAAGTGTGATCCGTAGGTATTATGGATTTGATTATTGTTTCATCTTGAGGCTTCTCTGTTGTCATGAAATGTTGTTGAAAGAATGATTCTAACTTCATTTCAATGCTTAAAACAGGCAGAAGGTTTGTTACTTTAGTATTCTTAGCATTTAATTTGGTTGGGCATTCTTTGATATTGATTAGATAAAGCTTCAATTCTTCATCACGTTTACTTGATAACAATTTATTAACATTCTTTTAGTGCAATATTTAGCTGCTAATCCATAGTGTTTATGATTACATAACCCCATTTCCCTCTTCATTTGTAAGTTTGTTCTTGTTGAATTAATGCTTTTTTTCATTTTGGTTGGGGCACACCGATGCAAATGACAATGATGGCCACACCTAGGGCAATTTAGCGAAAAAATGTTCAAACAACTATCAAGAAATGGTAAGATGAAAAGTAATTAGTTGTTAGAGTGAAATTTAAAAGTATTTAGCAAAGAGGCGTGATTCCTTTTTTTCCACTAGTTAAACTAGTGGAAATCAATCAACATTACATCATCTTCCTCCTCAAGCTCAACAGATACAATCATTAGTGAATCATTAAGATAAATATCTTTCATCATTATACAAATAATTATGTCAATATTCGATTAATGATTAACATTTTGTGTAATAATGAAAGATATTTAATATAATGACTGTGCCTGTTGAGTTTTACTAGGGAGATGAAATGATTAGTGCTTGATTTCCACTAGTTTGACTAGTAGAAAAGAAAAAAAAAATCACTTCTTTATTAAATACTTTAAATTCTACACTAAGTACTTTTAATCTCACTGTATTTTGATAAATACTTTTCTTTGAATATTGTTTTGCCATATTACCTTATACCTAACATCAACAAGGAATTGCATTACTTAAATAAAGAAGACTGTCTTCTCCAGTGGCTTCTTGTTAAACGCCGAGATACGACAGCATGGATGTAGCCTGAGAAAGGCCCTGACTTCTGCAGAATTAGTTGAAGGAACATTTTGGATGCGAGACTGAATGTGATGAGAAGACAGAAGAGCAGTAGATGGATTTTTCTTTGCAATATTTGTAGAAGAATGTTTCACTTCCAGTGCGTACTTTGCTGCAATTTTGGTGCGGGAACTGCATTTCATCTTAGTCTACAATATCAACAACCCAAAAGCTCAGTTTCAGGTAGTTGATAATGCAGAAACGAAGGAAATGTTTTTGCTTGTGTTTAGTTTAGTTGGAATGGTTTTAATGAAGCGTGAAGCTGGTGACATGGAAGTAGAGTTGCTAAACGGGCCCGAACCGCCGGGTCCGGGATCGACCTGCCGGATCATGGTTTGGGAAAGTCCCGAACCGGAATCGGCCCGTGTAGGGGACGGTTCTGGCCGGGCCGGTTACGGTTCAGGGCCTGGTCGAACCCGCCGGGCCCAGCCCGAACCAGCGGGTTCTTGCTTTTTTTTTTAAATTTCCCATTTAAATTTTTTTGAAAAAAAAGAGAACGGTATCTTTATATTTTATTAATTTCCCTCACTTATGGCGGAGGAATACCGTGATTACATAAAATAAATGAAGAAAAAAAAACAAAAACAATGAAAAAAATACAAGTCTAAGTAGACATTTGCAAACTTAGGAGCTTTTGTGTCTTATCTATGGCTCTAGACCAATCGTCAACACACACTTGATCTTCGAGCGAAGTAGGACTCAATTTGGACCTCTTCTTGTCCAATATATGCCCTCCCTTGCTAAAAAGTTGTTTCATTGCCACAGTTGATGCGGGCACAGCTAGTACTTGTAGCGCCACTTTCGCGAGTGTAGGAAATGTGACATGATATTGCATCTACCATTCTAAAATCTGAAAATTATCATTAACCTCAAAATGGGTGATTATATAAACTTCAAGTTCGGTGGAAAAAGTAGAAGTTGAACTTATAGATTTTTTTCCGCCTATCTGCAATAAATTGCGAACCTAACCTAAGCTTATTAGGTTGTGATGGGTTAGGCGGAAGGGAAGAGGAAGAGTTCTCAATTGGCAAAGTAGGAGCACAATGAACTAATAATTTCGTAATTAAATTCCTAACTCTAACTACCATGAAAGAAACATCAAAACTAGGATCATCGCCTTCTTTAGGTTCTTTCGAAAAATGAATTCTAAAAATATCGGAAGAAAGAACTCGGTTGATATTTCTTTCTTCTCCCCCCCCTCATTTTGAGTTTCTTGGGTGGGAGAAAAATTTTGCTCGGAATCGTTGCCCTCGAAGATATTTTGGTTTTGCTCGTTCGACATTTTCGAAAAAAATATACGAAAAAAATATACGAAATAAGTGTATCGGTAATTGTGAATATTTTTTAGAGATTTTAATAGTAATATAGCAAGAGAGAGAGAGAGAAAGTGAAATTAAGATTGGAATGATCGGGGTATTTATAGATTATTTAAAAAAAAAAAAGCAAAAAACAAAAGAAAAGAGTTGTCGGAACCGCTGGGTCCAACCGGTGGGTTAACTCGCCGGTTCAAGGTTCAGCATTTGGCTAAACCGTAACAGGCCCGTCCGGCCCCGAGGTTGGCCCGGTTCCAGGCTGGGCCGGTTCGGTTCTGGTCCGGTCCGACGGTTCAGGGTAAAAAATTCCACCTCTACATGGAAGACCTGAACTACGCAAACTTAGCAGTATTCAAATGAAGGTTCCAAATAGATTTGCTAATACCGTTGCCCATTCTTTGGTTCGTGCAGTTGGTAACAAATCAGGCCGCCATGTATGGGGAATGATAGAACAAAGGTCATGGGATGCCGTCTTAAAAATATATACTTTCCTTAAATACCACCTAAAGAAACAAATGTCTAAATGCCACAATTATTAATTTTGAAGACAAATACAAATCTATATAATTCTCTTTTTATGTGCTTTTTTCATATCAACTCACATGTAAAAGACACAATTACATTTTCCACAGCCAAAAATCTTATGAACAGTTTTTTCTCTCCCAAAAGTACAGTCAATCTTAGATTTAACAACTTCAACCTTATCATCATCAGAATCAAAGGAAGAATCGTGACTGCGGATCTTATTCAGCAAAGATTCATATTTTTTTTCGTGGTTTGCCATATTTTTAATTTCCAAACAAATAAGAAAAGAAAATGTATCAAGACAAAACAAAGAGATGTGTTTCTTGTAAGTAGAGCGATTCGAGTTACGAAATACTCTTTCTTGCTGGACACCATTTTTAATCTTCAGGCTAATTTTGCTGAAAGAAGAGGAGATTTGCGGGAAATGATTAACTAAATTGAGAATGAAGTCAGATAGCGAGAGAGAGAGAGAGAGAGAGACCTGGCGCAATGGCTACGGGGAAGGGTGAGGTTGAAGAAGTGATTAGTGAAACTAGAGGTTGGACCGGAGTAAATAAATAGCACTGCTACTACCCTAAACCCTAATTCTATCTTTTTCTATTAAAATTAAGTTAAAACTCATACGTTTTAAACTTTCTGTCTTTACGCTTTTACCTTTTACCATAAAAATAATCCCTTTGCTGCGATGTTATTATGTAATCTATATAAACAGTTTTTTATGCATTCTGCTTTTTTGTTATATAGCAGATGACTAAAAGATGACAAAATCTTATTGAAGTAGTTGACTTTGTCAATAAATGTTTGAAATCTTAAATTTTGACGATGAATTTGTGTTTGGATGTTGAATGTTGCCAATGAATGTGCGTTTGAATGATATTTTTCAAGTTGTGTTTTTGTTGATTTGAGAGGTTTATGTTTTTTTAATGTAGAATGATTTTAAATTGGAAAGATTATGTGGAGAGTATTTTTAGATTTGGTATATATAATGTGTTAATACAGGAAATAGAATCATTTAAGATGACATTCTTGAGATTTCTTTTTTAAGATGGTATATATGGAAAGATGGTAATTTTAAATTGGCAGTCCTGTAAATTGACCGGAATGATAGTGGGGAAGGTCACTACATGTTATCTTAAAATTTGACTTTTTCATAAATGACATTTTCTGAAACCTATACCACTATATGTTGCTTTTGCAAACTTATTTTACAAATACCACGTATCAACAATATATCTGTAAAACATCCACACATTAAATAATTTGTGGATATATTTTGGATATATTATAAATATTGATTTTTTATAAATGTCCACAATATATCCACAAAGTATCCACATATTGATCAGTTTGTAGATATATTGTGGATATGTTGTGGACATTGATTTTTTATAAATATCCACAAGATATTTACAAAACATTCACACACATAATAAATATTCACAACATATCCACAAAGTATCCACACATACAAATCACCTACACCTAATATGTCATTGAAAACCCTAGCTGTCAAACTATTCACACTTTATCAACAACTTATCAACACGTTATCCGCGATACATCCACACGTTATATATCTTTCTTTTAATTTCACAATCACAAAAATCTACTCATTTTTTGTATAATGTCTTAACAACTAATTGTTAAACAAATCTCAAAATATTATCATTTACACTCAATCTCAAATCTTCTTCTAATACGATGTCGTTTTTCAAAATATTTAAAGATCTGATAAATAATCAATACAAAACTTCCAAATCTGGAGCACCATTGGCTTGCCTCATCGAAGAACAATCTGTTATCTTCATCTGATATTGAGACAAATCTGAATTTGATGATGTTGAGATTAGAAATCTGTGTTTAAGATTAAATCTGAAGAAAGATTTTTAAAGAATGAATGAAAAATGAAATTGAAAAAAGAAACAAGAGAAAAGAAATAGAGGTTGAGGTTGAGATTGAATTGTTTAAATGGGTGAGTTTTTTTAGTGTATAAATGTGATTTATATAGTCTGACATTTTTAAGACAAGTATTATTTTTTATGACATTTAAGGAAAATGTTTTGATAGTATGAGAAAAAAAAAAAGAAAATTGTAATTTTAAAGTGTTATATATGTCCTTTTCCCGAATGATAGCCCCGAAATGTATTCTAGCCAATTTGGCTAATAACTTAATAGAATAATTCGTCATTTCTGTCAAAAAAAATGAAGGTTTCAAATTGTTCAAGTTATCTCTTCTGGGGTGTGCTTGAGCTGTCCTAAACTGTGGCAGGAATCTCTCAACCTTTTTTTCCTCATCACTACAAGAAATTTTGTTCATTCATACAAATTTTTCCGACGAAAAATATTCCGTCGAATAAATATAACTTCCAACGGAATGCGTCGGAAAATGCATGAATCTTAATTTATGACTATAGGAAGACAATGTTACCTTCTGATTACAGAAACATGTTTGTAATGATCGTAATGTACCAAGTTATTACCATCTTTGTTTCTCATTCTCCAGAGATTTTTCATCCAACCAAACTAGCTTATAAGCTTAAGTGTTAACAGATTATATTCATCTATAGCTTGTAAAGTAAATTCCTCTATTCTATAATTATTCCATGTTAACAGTTCTCCCATATCTCCAAATTATATAAATTATTTTTGTTTTTAGTGTCTCTAAACTATAAAAAAAAATTTATGAACTATTACTTTTTAATAAAATTATTATTTTGTATTTATTAAAACTACACCATTTTTCAAATTAAACCTCTATATAATGCTAGTGATAATTAATGCAATAACATGCTCAAATAAAAACTTAATAAATTAATTGTGTATAATTACTTTAATTCACTTCCTTTCATTTACTTTTAAATTCGTTAATTTCTGTAATTTTAGGACAGAGGAATGTTAGATTATTTTAGTAAACAATGAAAACATAAACATGTGTACCTGACCAGTCAAGAAAATGCTAGTGACTTCGGGTTTCGCCTGTCGTTAGGTGCATAACGATGCAAAAATTCTTTGAACCGTCGTTTTAGTTCAGAATTGGCGGCTCATATTCTAGGAAAACTAGGAATTGAAATCCAACTTTGTATTACACGGTTTAGTCGATTCAATTTTAGTTTCTGTTCTCAAACTGACGGTTCGAGTTGGTTCTAATTTGTCAATTCATGTTTGTTTTTTCGTTGAAGTGAATTGAATCATTTATTTACGGCTCATTGCTTCTAAGATCCAGAACCAAACTGTTAAATAGTCGATTCCAACAGTTCAGTTCCAACATTAGTGCGGACTTACATGTTGTAGTTCGGCTTTTTTGCCTCTACCTACCATTATTAAGTTGCATTTGACAAGTAGCATCGTTATATGTGATCTATTCTCAAAAACAAAAACCAATGAAATTTTTTCCCCAAATACTTTTATCTATCTATTGTTATTTTACAAGTACAGCTCCATTAATATATTGTTAGCTTTGTTGGAGAGTATAATGTAACTTTTATTAAAAAAAAACTGCATATATATAACTGGCAAAAGGAACTTAGATTGAAATAGTTGCATAATCCACAGGGGACCAACAGCAATGGCTTTGAGGATAACAAATCATTGTTTCCATAAAAGAAGCAAAATAGAAGCCCACAACTGTTGTCGTTCAGGTTCAGTTCATGGGAGCTTTGGTAGGACTGCTCACTGTACAGTTCGGATCGGGGATATGAAAATCTTTGTCATGTCCCAAACTTCGGGGATTTTAATTTTGAAGGATTCGTTTTGTTTTGTTAAAATAAAATCTCTGTCTCGTCTTGTACCAATTTTCGGTACAAAACAGTTCGGATATTCGGGAAATTCAGTTTGGGACAAACAAATCCGAATCGGTACAGAAATCGGATATTTTTATCTTTAAAAAATAAATTAGTATCAATTATAACATATCAATACAATATTATAGCAGAAGGGACAAACCTTACTAGCAGCAATATTTAGTACTCCCATTCCAAGTTCAATTGGCCAGCCAAAGTAGGAAGATAATTTGAATCCTTTGTCATTTCTGAAGAAATATTTAAAAACACATTTAATTTTATAAACATAAATTATAGACAAAAAATTTATATACAATGTAAAATAATTAAAAACAAACCTGATTCATTATCATCTAGCTCTTGGAGTATTTCTTTAATTTCAATAGACTTATTAGAGTTTCTCAACCAATCTTTCAAGCATATAAGAACTTCAGCCGTAATAGGAGTTAATGAACTCCTAAACTTGTCTAATGTTCTTCCCTCAATACTGAAAGCAGATTCAGATGCCACAATTGATGCTTGAATAGAAAAAACATCCCTAGCAACTTTTGCCAAAATCATAAATCTAACCTCATTTACTTTCCACCAATTAAGAAGATCAAAATCAACTCTATACTTCTCAGAACGTTCTTCCAAATACTTATCTAACTATAACGCCCCAGAAATTCGTTCGTCTTAAAATAAAGAAAATGTAAATTAAAAGTGAGGTTAATTAGTGATAAAGGTAGATAAAGTTATATGTGATATATGGTATATTGAATGCCAAATGAAGTTAAATTCAAGTTTGATGAT
>CANYCX010563443.1:0-14015 GCA_948193385.1 Breynia disticha f. nivosa
TCCACGTGGACGCTAAATTTTGCGTCCACGTGGACTCTAAAAATTTAGCGTCCACGTGGACTCTAAATGCTTAAATTTAGCGTCCAAATTTAGTTGGACGCTAAATTTTGGACGCTAAACGCGCAGAATCTTGTAGTGACATTTATTCCATTTATATTACTCGACAATGATCTTACACCAGAGGAATTTTCTCATGCTATGGTCATGGATTTGGAGGAACTTGATGCAGTGAGATTAGAGGCCCTAGATAAAATGATCTTGCAGAAACAAAATGTATCAAAGGCGTACAACAAAAAGGTATAGGTAAAATCATTCGAAAAAGGAGAAGTTGTGTGGAAAGTGATATTACCTATAGGCACCAAAGATAGGGTGTATGGCAAGTGGTCTGCAAACTGGGAGGGACCTTTTTGAGTCAAGGAAGTCTTGTCCAGGAATGCGTACTAGTTGGAAAGCTTGCAGGGGGACAGCGCATCCTAAGTTCATCAATGGAAAGTACCTGAAGAAGTATTTTCCCACCATGTGGGAAAATCATAACGTTGAACCTGATGTATTGTAAGATATGTTATATTAGAGGTAGGCCTTTGGCCACCTTCTAGGCGAGTATTTTGTAATGATGATAGTCTGCTGGCCACCATAAGTTACCTAGAGATAGGCCAATGGCCATTTCAATCAATATACCATGTACCTTTTAGAGCAGTGTTTTAGTCAACCCCATCATGCAAACCTTGCAGGAAACAAACATTTGTTCACACAAAAAAAACCAATAAGTGATAAGTACAAGTCAAGATATGGATACTTGTGCAAAATAAGCCTTGACAAACAACAGACCCTGTCACTGGCCATTGGCAACATTTGTACAAAGTAAAGCTATAAAGAGAAGAAATAGGCATCCGGCCATTTCAAATTACAACACCTGCAACAAAATTGGCCTCTGCCATTCCAAATATTCCAATATGCAATAAAGAAATAGGTCAATGACCATTTCAATAAATCGTACAGTAAACACAAGTTATCTGTCCTTGTTACGTTCAAAAACCTGTAGAGAATTGACCTCTATCCATTTTCAAAGAATTTGGGTTAAGACAAATAATGACTTATCTCTACCTCAAGGGTATGTCAGGCACCTGCACTAGGTTGGCCTCTGGCCACTGAAATAATTCAAAGTTTTAGTAGAAACAAGCAGATCTACATAATCATGGAAATGGTTCGGCCTCAGGCCACCATAATATAATCCAACAAATGAAAAATATGAACAAGAATTTTTGTGAAACAAGATTTTAGGCTCCTGTACAAAAATTAGCTTTAGGCCATTTCCAGACAATTCAACAAGATTGACATCTTCAAGCCATTTAAATTATAGCACATATGCGGGAAAAGGTTCAATCCATCGACAAGTTATTTTGGCCTATGGCCAAACACTGAAGCAAACCTGTAAAAAGCAAGCAAGTTCTCAAACAAATAAATAATTGGTCTCAGACCATTGGCCATTGGCGGTACATAGAAATTGACCTCTGGCCATTGGCAATAGCCCAAACAAATCTTATAGTAAAGGGATAGGCCTCTGGCCATTTCAACTATATTATTACCTGTATAAATTTGTCCTTTGGCCAGTTTGAACATTCTAGGAAGCAATAAAGAAAGTTGGCCAATAGCCACTACAAAGGAGAACGATCAAATGAATGGCCACTGCAAAGGAGAACGATCAAATGGACCTTCAATGAGGAGTTAATGAGGAGTTACCTGAGCCACGGCTGTGCCAAACGTCGATAGGAGTTTATTCACAATCTGCCAAAGGAACCAAAGTAAGGATCCAAGCAAACCAACATCTTATATACCTCATCTCATCATCAACAAGAGCCACACAAGAGGGATTTCTCAATAAACCCATAAAGAGCCACAATAGAGTAACCTTGGCCTTTGGCCGGCTAAAACGCTAAGAAAAATGAAAAACTTACTTGGGATTTCTTAGTGGTGTGGAGGATGGTCATCAGTTAAGTTGAAGGCTGAAAAATAATGTTAGTTTTGCGCGTTTTAGGAGAATTTTTGCTTTGGGCTTTTTATTTCGGTGTATGAAAAGAGGATTCACTCAATGGGTTTTGCAGAATGGTGTGTTTGGAGAGTGGTGTAGTGTTGATTTTTTGATTTGAAGCTTGTGGGAGTTGAATTTTTTAAAATTGGGGACATTCTGAAGAAATTGAAAGCTTGTGTTTGATGAGTGTTTATGGAGTTAAAGATTTTTTGAAGTTAGAATTGGTGTTGGTCGAGAATGGAGGATGGTCAAGCGTTGGTTTTTGGTGATTGGGCTGTGAAGAGTTCACTGTAATGAGTAAAAGTTGTTAGTGGAGGGTGAAGGTTTGAGATAGGATTATGCTGGAGATGTAGCTTGGGTGTTGTAGATTGATTAGACTTGTGAGAAATGTAGCTTGGGTATTGGATTTTAGAAGTGACAAGTGGAGGTCTTGTTGCCTTTTGTGGAGTTAGTAGTGGGGATTGTTTGTGCATGGCTATAGGAAGGTTTTTTATGGAGAGATGGAGGAAGGAAGTTTTGAAGATGGTGAATGGCTCTGGAGAATGAAGGATCATTTTGGTAAAAATTAAAGTTTGGAAGTGGATATTGGTGTTTCACGAGAAAGGAGAAAGAAGTGTGAAAAAGATGTGGAAGGTTTGGAAATCCTGGGAGTATTCAAATGAAAAGGAGGCTTGCTGGGCTTATTTTAGCTCTAGAAAGTTTGGTCCAATTTTTATTTGGATTTGAGTTCAAGGTTTGATGTAAATTAATACACCATTCAAGCTTAAATACTTTAAGCTTTTTGGTGTAGAGGGCAATTGTCTACACCAAAAATAATTTCGGTCCGCAGACCAAATTAACCGCGAATTAACCGGACAAGCACGATCCTATTAGAAAAAGTTGACAGAATTTGAAGAAGGAAATAAATCCAATCAAGGAAGAATATTTGAGAATATTTTATTCGTTCCACAAAGGAAACAAAATCAATTTATGACAGAATATTTGGTGGCCGCAAAAGGAAATTATTTGCTTCCTAAGGAGGACAATTCATGTCAGAAACCCTACAAATACTGGTTCAATGCAAGATCAAGACACAACAATCAACTCATCATCAGACAGGAAATCAGCCATCATTTTACAACATTATTCGGCCATTTTCAAAGCTTTAGTTTTTAGTATTTTCTTTAAGCTTTACGTCATCTTTAATTTCTTGTTATTTATTATTTTCGATTGACGATTTGAGTTTATTGAGTCAAGGACCCTTGAGGAAAGATCGTCCTAATTTTCTCATTAATCGTTTGATTAATTTTGGATTTTGCACACTTTAATTTTCTACTTTTTTTATTTTTATTGTTTGGAACAACATTAAATTCCTGGCATGCTAGATGTTATTTTCCTAACTTTGTTGGTGCTTTCGTTGTTAGGAAAGGACGACGCTGTCACATTCTAAAGAGAGGCAAATAATTGGTTAGCTTTAACATATACTTTGACATTTGTCTTAATTTGAACCTTGATAAAGTTGGCTTTGACACACTACTGGTGCTTCTTTAACTAGCAAACATATGCTACACGAGGTTCCATAAAAAGCCCCACTCTACATTTACGTGCACCCACGAGCTGACTGTGATCTCTTAAAATGTAAGCCCAAGTACTACAATCATCTTCCTTGAATAGTAGTATGGCATGCAGTTGATTTTCTAGAGGGGATTTCATTTGGTACTGTACTCAATAGGTCAAGGATGCACATGTTGGCCAAGCACCTTGTCTCTCTCTCTTTTAATGAAACATCCAAGTCAAAACTAGAGATGCTTTTTAGGCCTTAATAATGCACCACATGAGGTGGATCCCTACTATAAACCACTTTTAAAGGTGAATATTGTAGAGAAGTATGAAATGTTGTATTACAGAATTCAGCCTATGGTAACCATTTTGACCATTTTTTGGCTTTGTGGCTAGTAAAGCATCATAGATAGGCTTCTAGACTTCGATTCACCACCTCGCTTTGTCCGTCATTTTACGGATGGTAAGACAATGTCCTACTCAATCGAGTCCCCTACAATCTGAACAACTCTTTCTAAAAGTTACTTAGAAATATCTTATCCTGAGGAACTATTGCTACTGCCTCCTTCAGTGTTTGTACTGCCTTTGATGCCTCCTCCGTCCATTTAAAATTGTCTTTCTTGAGCAAATGTGTTAGTGGAGTCGTGTTCTTTCTGTAATTACGAACAAATATTCAATAGTACCCAGTAAGCCCAAGGAAACCTATCAATTCCTTGGTGTGCAAGGCTTAGGCCATCCTGCCATCACCTTGATCTTCTCTGGACTGGCTTTCACTCCTGGTCTAGAAATAATGTGCCCCAAGTATTCCATTTCCCTTTTTCCAAACCAACATTTTTTCTTGTCAATATAAAGTTGATGCTTCCTCAAAATATCCATCACTACCTGTAAATGTATCACATGCTCCTCCAAAGACCCACTAAACATGAATATATCATCAAAGAAAACCAACAATGATTTGCGCAATAAGCCAGAAAAATTGAATTCATTAAGGAATGGAAAGTAGCAGGAGCATTTTTTAAACAGAAGGACATTACCATAAGTTTGTAATGGCCTTCATATGTCTTGAAAGCAGTCTTTTCTACATCCTTGACTATTACCCGGATCTAGTCGTAACCTGATCTGAGGTCAGTTTTGAGTTCTCATCCCCAACAATGACGAATTGTTCGACGAGTTGCAAGAAAAGACTGACCTCAGATCAGGTTACGACTAGATCTCAGTAGTCTACGCAAAAGTTCCAGCTCTTATATTTCTTTTGGTCTGACAATCCCAGCTGCCAGCATCTCCCCCACAAGCTTCTCAATTTATGTATTCTGAATGTAGGGGTAATGATATGGTCAGACTCTGATCGTGGCGCTTTCCTCGTTAAGGATGATGACATGTTCATGTCCTCTATATGGTGGGAGTCCTTTTGGAGTTTAAAGACATTTGTATACCTATTCAACATTCTTGCCACTTCCCATGGAATACCCTCTTCTGATTGCTCCGCTTCTAGCCTCACCTGAAATAGTTCTAGTATTTTCTCTTTTGTCTTTAAAACCAAGAGTGATAGCTTTGTACAAAATTTATCCCCACTTATGACTGGGGTATCTATTTAAGATCACTCTCTTTCCATCATACTCAAATTCCATCTTTAATCGTCCTCAATCTATATGTGTTTTGCCCAAAATCCTTAGCCATTTTATGCCTAATATGAGTTATGAACTTCCCAAAAGTATGGGTAAGAACTCTTCTCTAATTTTTATTTCCTTTAGATCCACTTGAATCTGCTTACAAACTCCTATAGCCTGCATTTGATCTCTATTTCCCATAAGAAATGAATATTTCTTTGTCACTTCAATGGGCACCAATTTATCAGAGCCAAAATTGTGTGTTTGTCACTCCCCAAATTTATAAAACTCATTTTTGAATAAATTTTAATTTTTCGCAACCATTTTTTTCTTTTAAAATCAAAGGTATAACTAGGCGAGAGAGAAGAAATAAGGAATGATGCCCAAATTATATAAATGCGGGTTTTTAAAATGCACTGCACCAAATAAAAATACAATGCATTGTATATAAAGGCTTTTACAAAATCATCTTCAATTCAAAATCATTTATCCTAATTGCGTGCTCCGTTGACCTTACTCGTGGAAATCCTCCTAAACCTACACACAACATAACAAACAAACTAATGTGAGTAATTATATACCCAGTAAGTACACCTACAACACTTACCAAGGTAGTTAATGCATAAGTACTTGTTGGTAAAGTGTTTTAGGTGTTTTATGGACCAAGGATAAAGGATTCTTACTAATCATTACCTACTTTTAATAGGCATTAGTGCATTATTCAAGGTAAGGAATCATCATTCCTAATTGATTCTAACTTTCAATCTTATAATGATTAATTGTCTTATCCTCTCTCTTCCAAATCTACAATTTATAGATCATTTTGCACGAGAACGGTCCAGAAAATGGCCTATGCAACCCGTTTTCCAACCCATTCTGATCTTCTGACACATTATAGAGGAAGGAACGACTTGGCGAACGGTTTGGATGGTTTGGCCAAGCCGTTCGCCAAACCATTTGGACCTTCTGTTCTGCCACTGAAAATGGAATGGTTTGGGAAACAGTTTTCCCAGCCCATTTCCCAGTCTGTTCTAGGTTACTGGTTCAGTAATACACAGTATACTTAACACATAATGCTTCACACCAATTCAACTCATAACATAGGCATCTCTTATATGTCAAACACACCAGCAATAACCTCAAATACATCCCATTCAACCTTACTCTCACATCAATCCTCAAAGCATTCCAATAATCAATACACACACAAAATCACATTTCATGCAATCTTTTCCAAACAAGAACAATCTATCCCTATTTGTTTATGTTTATTTAGCCAATCCACAACACTTAGCATTCATCCTCATTTCAAGGATTCATTTAGTTACATTCTTTATCACTTACATTAGGCATATTTTTCATACTGTCTCATTTAAGCTCAATATTAACAAATGAAAGGCTAATGCCTCTTCTTCACACTACAAGTTCCTTTTACAATCGTTGTTCAATTTGCATATTCGAATAGCATTCACGTGAGGCATACTAACAACCATCTGCACAAACCAACCAAAGCTCGTAGCAAACACTTACACGCATCATAATAGTTTCGCACATAACAACGCCAAAACATATATTGATCAATCATATAAGTCATACCAATAACATTCCAATAATCCACACATATTCATTTTTCGTGCAACAATTCATCGATGCATAATGAATGCAAATGAAATGGTAATGCATTTCCATACATATGCCCTGGGGTCTCATAATCATTCACAAACTAGAGAGCTCTTGCCCTCTTGTAATCCGAGAGATCTCTCTCTCTTTTTGTTGAGCTAATCCCCCACTTTTCATAGTAATGGAGCTCTCGCTCCTTTGGAATTTCCCCACATATATTAGAGCTCTCGCTCATGTCATTTGGGCTAACCCCCCTTTCTTTTCATAAGGAAGAACATCTCGCCTTCCTTTCTATAACATTGGGCTATTCCCCCTTCCTTTTCACAAGGAAAAACAACTCGCTTTCCTTTTCACAATCTCATAGCATAAGCATGAATCATGCTCATGCAAATGCCTATAATGACATTCATGACAAATGAAATCAATGAAATGCTCTGTGTAATCACAACATTATCAACAAACACAAATCACATATCACACATATTCTCAAAGAATATTATACCAGCACAAACTCATATATGCATTTCATAAGATTTCACCATCATCATCACATGCCCTAAGGCCACATTTTCAAACGCACAAACCACACATAATCACAATCATCATAATTGCATTCATGGGGAATCTAACTAGATTCCCACACATCACACACATACATCATGCTTGGATCTTAATTTTACCACATTATCATTTATTTCATAGAATCATTAACAAAGTCCAAATCACATCAATCATAAGTCAAAGCTTACCAATCCATCATTATATTAATTAATTCACGTTAATCATAGTTAAGCACTCACAATCGCACTTATCAAGTCATTAACACTCGTCATATCCAAACCAATCCATGCATTGTTACATTCGTTACCATTAACCAAGGTCAGCACAGGCCTCCACATTCACGTCTACGAATAACCACATCAACTACCATATCATCTCATTGCTCCATTCAATAACTCATTTTAAATTTTAGTTAACCAATCAATATTGTAAACCAAAATCCTCACACTATCCGTATTAACATCCACGATGACCACAACACATCACAGCACCCACATCCAATAATTTATACGTTTTACATTTAGGTTTCTTTCATGCCATCTCAAATCACAAATCTTAATCACAATCATCATTCAAAGTCTTAACCAAACCAACAATTAAAACACACCAATTCCAAGTCCATTTAAAGACACTTTACTCTAGCATTTTCAACATATTCCATTCAATTGAATATATTTAACAATACAAATGCAAGACCTACAATGGCAAGTGTGTTTTGGTGTACTTACCTTGCATCCTGTGAGGTCGGCTCATCGCTCAACTCTGCTCTACTGTCCACAAGCACCACTACCACCTGTTTCCTTATATTTCTCTCATAATCTTTATCATTTTTAACATCCCTAAACCCACCAAAGAGCTAATGACTAACTCAATTTCCTCCATTAATCATCCTCTCCTTACTGCCTAGGTGCAAGTAATACTCTTTATGCTCTTCTGCATCATCTGCCAACAATACTGTAGTTCACGATTTTTGCAGGTGCACCCAACACTCCATTTCCCATTACAACGATAACAAAATCCTTTGTCTTTTCGAGCTTGTTCCTCTGATGTTGTGAGCCTTCTTATTCTCGGCTATAAAGCTGCTGAAGAAGCTGTATTTTAGGTAAAAGTGCTTCCAACTTAGGGTTGTAAGTAATAGGCTTGGTTGCTTGTAGTTTGGTAGTTAGTTGGGCTTCAATTGCTTTGGAATTTTGGTTGGTGTTGATAGATTTAGACTCTTGTGGGTTATAAATAATAGCATTCACAGGTAAACGGGTTTGGGTAATTTACCTTGGTGTCCAAGGTACTGTTTTGAAGTCTGTTTTATTTTGGCTTGAGTGGAGCTCTTTGGTTTTAGGGTTATGGTTTAGGTTAAGTGTAGTATTCTTTCTTTCAATATGTACCGTAGCCAATATAGTGTATTTTAGTCCATGTGGGCTCAATAAGTCCACTTTAACTTTAATCTCCTCCTTTAACCCATTAAGGAACACATCTATCATGTATCCTTCCTCAATCTTGCCCACTGCTGCCATTATCATTTTGAACTGAGCTCTATACTCAGCCACTGTCCCCATTTGTTTAACCACAAAAAATCATTAGACTAGTGTTCCTTCATTCGGACCCTGAATCAACTGCTTCTTTAATTTCTTCCAAAATGCAAAAGTTTCATCTCTTTTTTAAAACCTTAACCATAAGTGTCCTCCTTCAAAGCACACTCCTATATCCTCTATCTTCTGATTTTCTGATAATTTATTCACAACAAAGTATCGTTCGACAATGAATATTCAAACATCTAGCTCGTTTCCATCAAAAGTTGGTAAGTCTAGTTTCCTGGGCTTATCATCTCTGTTCATAATTCTTTCATCCAGCTCCTTTGTCTCTCCATTCTGGCCCAATGTCATTCCTCCCTCTTGGTTGGATGAACTTGATCCCCCTGCTTTTAAGATGACAGGTTTTGTCCCCTTAATAATAGTTGTATAATCTTATCCATACGCTCTGACATTTTTGTAATTGCTAGAGCTAAATCAAAGAGCTTTTCTTCCATAATCGGGATTTATTTGACACTACCCTCTATTGCTTCCACTATGGATTCCATTCTGATGGTTGTAGCCATTCACCTCAGGAGTGTACTTCTCTAATACCAAAATGATAAGGTTTTAAGTGTTTAGAGTAGTTAAGAGCAATAGAACAGTCCAGGAGTGGGAAATAGAAAGATATAAATGAGGAAATATGGTGAGTGATAAAAGCCAGAATGATGAAGTGGTCCTTTGATTATGAAAATGATGGTAATAGTAATTGGAGAGCCTACTTTACTCTCCCAGACAAAAAAGTGTTAGCTTATACAATACTCAATCCTTGCTTACCCTTCTTTGACCTTGTGGAATCTATATATACAATTTTCCCCTGTGAACTTGTTACAATCACCTTACACACCTAACATGACACTCACTAAAAGAAAATTACAGGACCACTCTATAATAACAGGAAACAAGACTCAACATGAAATAAAATGCTTCCATATAATCCTTCATGATTCTTTGTTTTGGTTACTTTGCACAATTCTTCCCATCATTCCTCTTGATTCTCGTCTTCTTTCTTATGTAAACTTATGGAGGCCCATTAGTTTCCAACACCAATGATCAACCTCTACTCTTAACTTAGTAGAATGGATCTTATACGTGTCACCTCTACACAAAAAAGATAGAGGATAACTTTGCCTCATCCCACATCTTTGTACTCGGTACAAACAAGTTTGCTGCCTTTATCTCAACATTTTCCTTTGACTAGAATGACCTTACGAATGCATCATCACAACACAACAACCACGAATCTTTGAATACCTCCACCGTAGACCTATCTCCAATTACCTTTATATAAATCATTCTAATATATGGAAGAATTTTCATGTTAATGTTCCAAATAAGACTTGGTGATCCACTATTGCAGCCAAAACCTAATGCCAATATAGCGCAAATGTACACATCAAGTAATATAGGTGTGAGTAATTCAGACCCGATTATCGACCCCTAGGGAAGACAATCAAGTTATTCACAAGTTTATTAGTTCTTAAGACTTCACCCAAGTTGAAAGCAATTTTAGTTAGCTAAATATGACCTAAACAAATAACAACTAAAGCTACCCAATAATTATTCCACTTATGTTCTTAGTTGAACATTATTATGAAAGAACAAAACAATATGGATTCAATTGTTAAGTAGGAACTATAAAATCCTACTCTACATCCTTTCAGATCACAGAGCAATCAATAACACATGAAAACTGAAACCTATGTCTAGTGATTCAATTAATTCATGTATTGACACTTCAATTTCTATTAATTCCTCTAATTTGATTTACTTAATTATATTTGTTAATTAAGTATTCAAACTGCTTGGCAATTACTCTCAATAACTATTTTAAGAATAAGAGAAATTATGTCTAATAATCCTAATAGTTAGGTAAGTGTAGGTTTATACATTACCTCAAATTTCGTGAGCCCTAAGTTATCTTAATACTCAATGTAACGTCCTAAAAATTTTAGGAATTAAGTTATATGGAAAATAACTTAAAACATAAGCAATTCGGATAGATTTAGGTAAGTACAGAAAATTCTGCAGAAATATGCAATGGGCACGGTCATGAGCATGCCCCGGGCTCATGAGTGCAGACGAGCACGACCTCATGCTCAATTATGGGAAATCTGCACGACCCGTGTTGAATTTGTTATAGAACAAAATTCTGCACGACTGAACAGAATCGCGTGCTAAAAATGCACGACACGACCTAATGACACGACCCGTGCTCACAGGCATGTTGATCAGAAATATCCAAAACTAACCGACTAATGCTTTGATTATTTGAAAATAGAGAAAACATAGGAAATAAGCAGCTGGAAACCCTAATTATATAAAAGGGAGAAGTTGAGCAAGTATTATAGCAAGAACAACCCAATTCTTGCAAGATTTAAGGTGAAAATTGTCCTAAGGTAAGATGATGTTCTTACTTTTATGTTATGAAAGGTGTTAGTTTGCTGGAATTTCTGATTAGGATGATCAGGAGTTTAGTGGCTACTAGAAAACTTATAGTTCATGGATTTAAACTTGTTGAAGTGCATATAGATGAGTTGGATCATAAGACTCCTAGTTAGAATGAAAAGAAAGAAGCTTGAGTTTAGTAGTAAGCTTCTGAGGAAGGGAGGTTAGGATATTAGGGATGTATTGATTGTTGAAAATGATGAATTCAGTAAGGAATTAAGTAAATTAATAGCCTTATGTGTTTAAATTCATACAGGAGGATCTGTACGACGCTTGGAAGTTGAGCCTGGAGCCGACTTTGTATATTATCGAGGTAAGGGGTTTATGCTTACTATTTACATTCGTAAGATTAATTCTTACTTGTAAGAATGTAAATAGTTTTAAAAGCTAAAAAAGAAAGGTTTTATACGAACTTATGTATGTAAAGCTTTATGCTTTGAGCCGTGTGATACAATTCTATACCTTGATCATGTGTTTGTTGTGTGTTTTATCTTTGTGTGAGATGGTTACATAGTTTCTATGTTCAATTGTTGTGTGCCATGAATGATAAATTGGAAAACATAATATGAATCTGTGCGATTATGTTATGTGCTCTATGTAAGCAATGTTGTGTGTTATTGATGCGAATGTTGCATATACATTCTGATGTGTTGCATATCATTTGTGTGACACGATGCCTGTGTGGATATGATTCTTGTGTGGATAAAGGACGTGTTGTGTACTATCCTGGATGCATTGTGTGATGTCTGTATTTACGAGCTATACGCTCAGAGCTGTGTGCTCAGGCTGTGTGCAGGCTGTGTGCCAGTCCTCTACTGTGTGCGATAGACAACTCCACGGCTGTGTGCTATGGTGCACAACAACCTGGGGACATCCTGTGTGGATTTGCATTGGCTTTACATCCATTTGCATTCATATGATTATAATGCCATGTTATGGATCTGTATTATGGAGCTCAAAATTTTAAACGTTATTTTTCGAATATTCACTTATTTTCAATAAAAACATGGATATTTAAAAAGAGTTAACAATAATCATGTATAAAAATTTATACAAGAAAGTGATAACACAAAGTTTAAGGCAATTGAAAACTCTTTTACAAACATTATCCAAGTTTGCTCAATACGTGTTCGAATCCTCCTCGTAGGAATTGAGTTGTACTTGCACATCATTAAAACAACCAAAGGGTGAGTATAAAGATATAATCAGTAAGTGCTAAATAGATTGTTGTTAAAATGACGTGCAGGGAAAACTCAGTCAGCACGGGCATGCTCGATAAACATGAGGACATTTTCATCTCTGATTTCCCAGTCAACACGTCGTGCCAACCTTAACACGAGCCATGCTCGATCATATTATTCTCAGGAAATACGATCGTGTCTCCTTGAGCACGAGGGTGTGCTTGTAATCTTTCCCATATTACCCAACAGCACAAGGGCGTGCTGATCAACACGGTGATGTGCTGAGCTATGGACTTTACCAATCTGATTCTATTTTCATGTTCTTTGAGTAATGTTTATGTGATTTAAATCATATACCTTCCCAGTATATTATACATATCACTTGTACACTACAATTAGCATACAAAACTCAACTAAGAGTGGAATCCAAGAAAAGCACAACTACCTCATATAAGAACCACATACCAAGCATAAAGCTCAATCAACACATCTTATGTCAATCATATCCACAGTATAATACACATGAAGTCTCATCATATACGCAGAAAGCAAACATGCCAGCATTCATAATCAAACAACAATAATCAAATGCTATTATGAATGCCATATGTCTCTTGTATTCAAATGAATCTCATGCACAAACATATGCGAATTCTCGGGGCTTAAATCCATCGGCGTCTCACCGGCATCGAACATCTTATCGGCATTGTGAACCTATCATGGTATCATTGGGAATCTCTCAACCGACATTGCACCTCAGGAATCTCTCGACCGATAAAGCGCATAATCTCTGTAGGCCCAGCCTACTATAGTAGCCCAGTGTCACACAAATTATGCAATACAAATGAATGAATATGCATTCAAATGGCCACAAATATAATCTCACAAGTATGCTCACATCTCAGGTAAGTCTCATGCTCAATATGAATATGCCAAAGCAAGTCACATGCTAACATTAACATGTCAACCATAAGGCAACATTAAATCAACAGACATATAATCACACAGAGTATACCAAACACAATGTCAGTGAATATCACGAATGCTCAATAACAAAGCAAGTCCATGCTTTAATAATAACAACATGTCAACTACATGTCAATCATATATCAACATCTCAAATGAGCATGCAAGTCACAATCAAGGCAAGAACACAAAATCAAGCCATATCTCAATCATGCTCATAAATCAATTAAACAAGAAATCACATCTAGCTTAGTAGGTTTATACATATGAGCATTTCTCACTTTGTTCTTATTTCTAGGCTTTTAAGCTTCTTAAGTTTTCATTTAATTTATCTAAGAACACTTAAGTTCTTAATTAACATATTATGTATAAGAATAATTATGAGATGTTCTTAAGTAAGTGTATGATAATTTCATTTACTTTCACTTAAGCTTTCATAGCTTCTACTTATTTATTTCAAGTATTCAAAGAACATATAAGTTCTTATATTATTAACATG